>CM070685.1:600000-845000 GCA_036346265.1 Melocanna baccifera | reverse complement strand
ATGTCTTTTGGTGTGGAACAATGGCTATCGCTTCGCAGGCTATTGAAAAGTTGATGTTCGAGAAGAACAGATCCGATCCCGAATTGAATATGCTTAGAGCAAGAAATAGCGTAAGTCTTTTCCGCATTACATTCTTAGTTGTAATTGTTTCTCTAAGCAATAGCCACACAGAAAGTAGAGTTATTATTCTCTCAAAGAATGCTTGAACTTGTATAAAAATCCTCGTGTCTTTTCTTTATGTACTCGTAGTCAAGTCCTCATCCTATGTTTCGGATCTTATTTTCCCCAAAGCTAGACTACCTGTTACTTCATGAGGAAATATATTTGTTAAATTCCCGATGCATTGTAGATATATATCACACGTTCCGGAAAGCAAATTCTATGTGCATGTTTATCGATAGTTGATCTTTATCGTTTCTAATATTTTAATATTATATATTAATTAGGTTGTATTTGATATGGTCTCTTTTTTTAATCTAATCCGTTATAACCTGAGTGCACCAAATTAAAGGCTAGATATTTTACTTTTTATGAGAATTTTTAACATATTTTTTCTTAGCAACTATAAAATATATATCATCGATTTTTAGTAATAAATAGATAGACATGGATTATTAGACTGACAATCCTTAAGTTTGAAGAGCGCCGCTTGGATGCCGGGTTATTCTACCTAGTGCCACACGTACATAGTTACGGGGTGCAAGTCCAGGCTCATTTATACCATATGCCTATGGAGGAAGCACGGAGGAACGACTGACTGGAGTAACAACCTTCGGATGCATACAACAATGCTCAGAAGCCACGAAGGAAAAAGAATCTCATTTAAAAGAGACAACAACTTTCGGATGCATACAACAATGCTCAGAAGTCACGTATCTCCAGCGACACTATTGTTTCGGCAGTCATTAACATGCAGCCAATGGAAGTGTATACCTTTGAACAGTTTGGAGCAATAGTTTCTTCGTGTTTTACTTCATACACATTCTGAGTAAGCTCAGAGACAAGAGAAAGTACTGTGTAGACTATTAGAAAAAAAAACAAGTGTATATAGCACCAATGCAGGGCGTTACATGAGTGCATCGTTACAAGATGCGATCACAGATGTCTCATGTCGAGAGGCCCCAACATATGAACAGAGTAAACGCATGCGAGGCTCCCATTTATACCGCTCCGAACAAGTGTAAATACTCATCGCAGATCGCACTCGCCATGTCCACGACCACCATCATGAGCTCTTGTTCCCTACGTTAAGCCACAAAAGAACACGACACCACGAGAACAGCCAGTCACCTTTCCTCTTCGACTTCTCTTCTGAAGTCTGATCTATGCACGTGCACACATCGTATCACCGGTAGCAGTAGCACTGGCACACCACCTCGACTCGAAGAGTACTTGAGCAACGCAGCTTTCTGCCAAGCTTTTGATGCTCCGTGCTCTGCTTCTTCTCCTGGTTGCCACTCTGCTGTCGCCCTCCGCGGGCCATGTAGTCGTCGGCACGAGCCGCGCTGCAGATAGAGGCGCCGCCGCCTCAGGAGCAGCATTACATGGAGGGCACCCTGTCCCCTTCCCTGGGCGGCCTCGAGTTTCTTGAGGCCATGGTGATCCGCGATATGGGGAGGATCAGAGGCGCTATCCCGGAGAGCCTGTCGCGGCTGACGCGCCTCAAGCAGCTCTACCTCGAGGGCAACATGCTCGCCGGCAACCGGCTGGAGGGGCAGTTGCCGCCGGAGCTCGGGGCTGTTCCCGGCCTGGAACAGATCAACCTCGCCCGGAACAGGCTCTCCGGCGGCGTTTCGTCGAGCTACAAGAATCTGTCCTGGTTGGCGTACCTTGATCTGAGCGACAATCTCTTGACAGGTGCTGTCCCCGGGTTTCTCGGGCAGTTCGAGAGCCTGGCCCTTCTTGACCTCAGCAACAACACCTTCTCTGGGGAGATTCCGGCGTCGCTTTGCACCTTGCGCAACCTTACGGATTTGTCGCTGAGCCATAACAAGCTCAGCGGTCAAAGGATATGTTCTCTGTGGTTGTGATTTATAGTTTTTGATTAAAATTTTTGAATTTTAGTTGTTTGTGATAGGATTACAGAGAGATACTCATTTGCGATTTTGGCTTGTACATATGTTGATCTTTTAACGTATATTACAATTAACTTGTAAACCCTGTTTTGAAAAAAATAATCTATTTAAAAGTTAGACACTGTAGCAAAACCAAAAGCCGGAAAGAACAGGTCCGGAACCACTAATTGGCAGCCTTCAGTCCCTGAATTCTCTTGCCGTTGACAACAACCTGATTGTAGGCTCCATTCCAGAGTCGTTGCTTGGCTTGCAGAAGCTTTGGTACCTGAACCTGTCAAGAAACGGGCTTTCCGGTTCACTTCCTTCAGTAAGTGGCAACGGGCTGCCGTCTTTGGTATCCATGGACCTCTCCCACAACCATCTCGCCGGCGGCATCGATCAATTCTTCAGAAGCTTATCAGCAACAAGGCGACCCAAGATTTCCAACAAGAACAGTGTAAGCTCAGACGTTTCACTGATTATTTTTCCTCAGAGACTACAGCACTTGGACCTCTCAAGAAACAGGATCACCGGCGCGCTGCCTGACTTCGCCAACAGCGCGAGCCTGAAGTGGCTCGACGTTTCAAAGAATGCCATCGGCAGACAGATACCGAGCTCGGTGTCGAAGCTGAGAGGCCTGGAGAGGCTGGACATCTCCAGGAACCAAGTCAGGGGCGTCGTCCCTGCAACCATGGCGGGGATGGCGAGCCTACAGTGGCTGGACCTCTCGAGCAACGCGCTCATCGGGAGGATACCGGACAACTTCGCCAGGCTCGCAGGCGTCCGGCACGCGAGCTTCAGAGGCAACAAGCTGTGCGGGCAGATACCGCACGCCAGGCCGTTCAACCGGTTCCCCGCGGCCGCGTACGCGCACAACCTGTGCCTGTGCGGCAAGCCACTGCCGCCCTGCAGGAAGATTTTATGTGATACCGTGATGTGTGTCAGGTTATGTATTGTGGTTTGTTCGGGTTAGGACTACTGTGGTCTGTGGTGTCCCACCCATCAGCTAACACTGTTCCATAAACCTATGAGCCGGATTCACTCGAATCAGCAGCAACACGAGCCACCTCAGCCCTAGATACCATGTATCGCCACGTGTCAGCGCTACGTTAGCATCCGAGCCATCCCAGATGTTACATCGGATGCCACGTCAGCATACCACATGTCAACCATGTCACATTGCCACGTCATCTGCCACGTCAGCCCTAGCGTCATCTGTCAGCCATGTGTTAGTCCAGTCAACTGCCACATCAGCCCTAGTCGTCGCGTCAGCATCCTAGTCACGTGCACTATTCCATGAGCCTAGTCCACTGTAGATTAGCTATTCCGCGTACCAAGTTCACAGCACAGTAACTTTTTTGAATTTTCAGTAATTTTCCTTTAGATTAACCCTTTTTTCTAAATCTATCTAAAATCAAATTCTATCTTTTGGTTCTAGTTTTAGAGTTTTTAGAGTTCATTTGAATTTTATTTGATTTTATTTTTATGACTCGGTCATTTTCTCTCTCGTTAGATCGTGTCTTCAAAGGAACAGGAGCATCACCAGAAGATCAAGAGTTCATAATTGAGCAAGGTCAAGGTAAGTCATATTTTTTGATCATGTTGAATTTAATTTTCAATCTATTATTTATTTTATTTTATTTTAAATTATCTTGCGTCGCTATTTTATTACAAACCCTTATACTTGGTAGTTACCATCCTAATTGATTAATCCATTCTTGATAATTTGAATACCATGATGCCATTGTTACCATAGGATAAAAAATTATTTAGTGATACCATACTAGTTGTCATATGGATTGAACGATAAAAATTGCTTAGCCATACTTATAGTTTCAATAGATTCATCATCATATGTGATTTGTTAATTAATTTAACTTAATAAGATATTGAATCATGGTTGGAGCTATAGTTATAAAATTTATGTGTCATGACATTGGTGTGTCATTGGTATTGGTTATACAAAATTGGTTTGCACGTGGGTGAGTGATGTACAATAAAGGGAAGTGTGGATTCACTTCGAGGATGTGGAAGTCTCGCCTAAATAATATCGAGAATTTAACTTTGTGCGCTATTGATCTGAGCTTTACCGTGCAAACCACATGTCTAGTATGAGATAGACCTGACTAATTAATTTGAGATATTTCAATTTCAATCTCGTCATTGTGATAAACATGGTTGCTGATTTACATGAGGCGCAAGAGGGTGTGATGCGAAATCCTAGCGGGCGGGATTGAGTTGAGATTAAACTTTGTAAAGGTCTTAGGCGATGCTAATCACATCGTGTGGGTACAGTTGTGTAACCTCTGCAGAGTGCAAAACTATTCGAATAGCTATGTCCCTGGTTATAGACAATACTCGGTGATTTCACACGAGGGGTAGAATTTTCATAAAAACTTGTTTGGTTATCTTTAGAGAGTGAATGATTAGTTCATTGGTGATTTATTACGTGAATGGTAGGGTAGACATTTGTGTAGGATCGATTCACACTAAGATAGGCAATCGAGGGGGTGAATGATTGCGGAAGCTAAAAATAAATTTTAAGACTCACCCTAAACACAAAACCAATTTAAGCCGCATTTAACAAACTGGACAGAACACTGCGTCCTCACTAAGACTGCTCTCGATAAAAACCGTAACTCGATGGTTCATTGGAGTGAATGATCAGTTTACTTATAGATTCTATAATTTCTTTGGTTATTTATTCATTGTAGTTTTCTCTAAAGTTCGTTTTTAATCTATTTATTGTATTTAATTTAAATTATTGCTTTCTGTAAATTAATATTTTAGCCATTCATTGGTAAGTCTTGAATATTATATTATATTTATTTGTTACAAATGACTTATTGAGTACCAATGTACTCACGGCTTTATACACTCCATACTATTTATAGTCTGTTTGCCATCGGTTGAGGAGGAGGAGCTATATCGCACATGCAGGAGATACATGCAGCCTTAGCCATGGAGGATATTTCGAACATCCCGCGACTTCACGGATTAGACATTTGCTTTCTAGTCGATTGACTCAAGTCAATCCGTGGGTATGTCATAAGTAATATCATAACCAAGTGGTTTCTAACGCTTATTTCTATTGTTACGCTTATTTCTATTGTTCACTGTTAGATTTTAAGCCCTTTATGCTAATAAATTGTAAGTTTAGTTATACGGTCGTACTCTGATAATTATTAGTATTTGAGTCTTTAACCAGGAGCAGGGGAGTCACGTTTTGCGACCAAAAAAAATCAAGCAACTTACATGTAGCAAACCCGGTAATAACACCCGGAAGATAAATGAACTGATCAACATCTTTATTCGGTTCTCCAAGGAAATTCATCGGAAACGAACACATGTTTGGATCTTATTGCGCTGAAACTAATGAATGTACAGCCGAAAAAGAAAGAGTATAATAGCATGCATCTCTACCACCTGCTGATCTCTACCAATGGATTCACAGAAATGGAGATGGGACCTTATTACGCCGTAGATACATGGCACACGCACGGTGCGCCGCTCAAAGCAGTTTTAGGCTGAAGCCAGACGAAAAATCTCTAGACCTTCAGCTTAAAGCTGCAGCTGTTGGACCGGATTCGAAGCTGCGTGTCCGCCCGGAGGTTGTCGACGACCAGGCTGCACCTCGCCTTCCCCGTCATCGTCCACAGCTTGATGGCGCCGAACTTTATGCGGATAGGCACGCGGGCCCGCACCGTCAGCGGCACGAACCCGGCCTGCTGCTGCTGCACCAGCTGCGCGGCCACGGCGCTGTCCAGCCGCGTCTCCCCCGTGAGCGAGATCCGTGGCCGCACCGTGCTCCGGTGGCCCTGGTACAGCGCCGGGAACGCGCCGCGGCACAGCTCCGTGCCGTTGAACGACGCCGTCACCTCGCCGCCGTCGTAGTAGATGCCGATGCGCTTGTTCGGGTTGTCCGACGTCACCTCCACCTCGAACGCGTCCGTCACCGTCATCGCCGTGGTGTTCACGTCAAAGCGGGTGACCGTGAGCCGGTCCACGTGGAACTTGGGGATCTTGGGCTTGAACACGAGGTACAGGATCCCGGCCGTCGCGCCCAGCGCGACGACGAGGACGAGGACGGCGAGCAGTGTGCAGCACACGCACCGGCAGCACCGGCTGTGCCTCTTGCGACGCGGCGGCGGCAGCGGCGCTGGCGCGTACGGCGGAGGGGCGGTGATCGGCAGCTGCTGCTGGTCATAGCTTGGTTTCCTGCCCTTGGCCTGGTCCGGAGGCGGCGAGCCGACGGTCACCGGGTGGATCCTGTGGTAGTCTGCCATGTGTCCGATCGAGTTGCCTGCACCAGGGGAAGAGAAGGGCGCGCGCGTACGACGCAACAGCCGCAAAACTGGTTTGGTGAAAAGCTTTCGTCTCGAGTACTAACTCGGTCCAGTTTATATGCGAGGCCTCATGTCACGTCCATTGGTTGGTTATGCCTGCTGTCTTCTAGACGTTGGATTTTTCAGGGTCCTTGACTCGGCTGCCATGGCCGCGTGATTGACTAACCCTTGTTTTTTCTCCTGTTTCTTGGAAGTACATCAGATGCTGCTCGTGCCCCTTTCCTGATTTCCCATGTACTACGCGTGATGGTTACTGACTACCAATGGATGGATGGATGGATTAATTCAATCGTTTAATTAATCGTGTGCTCAGCTCAGGTGGTGGTCGTGTTGCATTTCGATACCAATCGCGAAGAATCGTATACGTGTAGGCTGTGTCTGAGATCATGATTCGTACGCCGTGTTGAATGGTTTGCGAGCGAGTATGGAATCACTGACGAGATCAGGGGCAGGAATGTCCGTACGACTCGACGTCATGCCACTGATCACGCCTAGATCAGCCCTGTCGTCGATCAGAAAGTTTTTTCCAGAACAGAATAGAATAAAAAGTGTGTGGCCAATCCATCAGCTAGTTGAATAATTGCCCGGAAGATGCCTCGATCTAATCCCTTCCCTGCAGGTAAGCACGCTTCAATTGACCGGCTGTCTGTGTGTTGAATGTTCAGGGAGGGTGGATTCGGAAAGCTTCAGGCATGACGTGATCCATGGTCGCCGACAGTCTTTCCCGATTCACACTCGCGTGGCGCGCGCGTTCCTTCCTCCTAGCTTATGGGACGTCCTTTTGAGTGTAGCTTACGAAATTTCATTTTAGCTTATAAATCTAATAAATAGTGGTTACTGAAAAAAAACTACAAATCCACTGAAACGAAAAAATAACAGGCCTACGTTGGTTTAACTACTTCGTGTTAAGGGTGTGTTCGGAATAGCGATGACTTCTGACTGAAATTTCACTGTAATTAACTTATTTTTTTTACTGTAGATGAGTTGGCTTATTAGGTATAACTAAATTTAAAAATATAAAAATAAAAGCGACATGCTAACGTATCACGGACAATGTAAAGGAATATGAGGAAAAAACAAAACACAAAAATTCTAAAAAAAACCGAATAGAAACAAAAGTGCTACAATACCTTGGTCACTACCGCCAGTCGCCAAACCCAAACAGAATATAAATGTGTGCAGAGTTAGCATGCGCAAACAAAGGGGCTGCTCTTCAGAGGCGATGGCCTCAGCTGCACGAGAGTGAGCACCGCCGCCGCTATTGCGAGGAAGCTCATGGTGCTCATTTAGGTTTAAAAACTTAGGCTTATGATTTTTTTATATTGTAGTTGCTGAAAATGTACTGTAGCTGCTTGTAGCTTTTTTTAGCATAATTAAATTAAAAAAAGTTATATCATCACGGACAATACAAATGAATAAAGGAGAAAAAAAGGCAAAAAGCCCAAAAACTAAAAAAAGACAAAACTAAGAAAGCAGAAGCGGAAGCTCAAATGAGCATGCTGCTGAGAGGGAGCGCTACTGCTGCCAAAGTGACGGCAAATTCAGCGGTTTGGTCCAAATAGGGGTGGAGAAGAAGTCAAGAGGGTAATTTTGCAAGAAGGTCCACACCTTCATTAATATTGTGAATGTCATATGCGATTAAATTTGGGGTGGTTCTTTTTGAGTTGTGCTTTATAACTTTTAGCTTATAGATTTTGAGTTCTGCTATTCGTGAGAAAGAGTATGAATAGAGAGAAAGAGACAATCGCATGTGATTTTGGCTGATATAGCTGAAGTCAATATAGTGCCTATTACAATCAACTTATAGACCCACTATAAAAAGATGTATCGTTTGAAAACTCATTTCTATAGTAAAACCAAAAGCCATAAGCAGCAAGTCCTAAAAAATCAGTCCAACCTCCTTTGGTTTGTTAGATCTCGATTCGTCACAACAGCTTTGGACAAAAAGAATTTAGTACAACACATGGTTCCCCACCAATTCCTTTGATGACAACGGCCATTTCAACACAAAACTGTTTACAGTGGTCAAGAGACAAATAATTAGTCCCTTCACCAAACTACCGATCATCTAGCATGTGTTTTAGTAAAACATGCATGTATGTGTGATCAGGGGCGACGCTACATGGTGCTTCCCGAGTGCACCGGTAACACAGTGAAATTAAAAGTTAAGTTATTAGCAACTCATTTTCACCTCTTGTGCACCACCTTACTCCAAAAACGTGCACCACCTTGACTTAAATATGTATGTGTTAGATCATAATTACATGTATATATTGAAATGTGCACTCGGGTCCTTCGTACTCTAGCTTCGCCCCTGTGTGTGATGTATGGTGTAAGTGTAGTGTGCGTGAATATGTATCCTCTGTTGTAATCTTAAAAAAAAACTACTGATCAAAAGTAGACTCTGTTTCTCTTTTCTCTGAATTGTCACTATTATAGCTACGGGACAAACAGTAAACAAGAAGCTACGGAAAGATCATCAGGGACTACCCAAAGCCTGGCACACACTAGAAGTAAGGGTGAATAATGAGAATAGTTGTGCCTCTGTTCTTCCTTTCCTCAAGGCAATATATATGTTTTTAGAGCTGGATTACAAGAATATTTTTGCTATAACTCACAATGTTATAGGTATAAAAATCCTTTTACATATTTAATAGGCCTTTTGGCCGTATAATATCAACATTTCTACCACTCGGAAGAATTTACACGTACAACATGGACATCCCGGATCTGCTATCTCGATCTCAGCCTCGTTCTCCATCTCCTCGTGCCCTGAGGCCTCACGAGCTGTACAGGAGCAGCCGGAATCCGGAGCCACCACTCCCTTAACCTCCTCACCAGTTTCTCACTGCTCTTCTTCCTCACCGGCATATGCCTTGTGTACGCCTCCAGCAGAATCACCAGAACTATGTTTCTCAAAGGCAGGAACGCAAATGCCGCAGTCGCGACGAGCATCGCCACTGCGACTTTGTTCGTGCTCTGAGACCAGGTAACCAATTGTCAAAATGGCGAAGTTGCAAGGTTTTCACACGACGAGTAGGAAGTTTAACGTCGTATTTGGGAGCGATCAAGGGGCAAAACCTGAGGGAATGCTGCAAGCATGAGCGACCGAAGCTTGAGGAGGAATATGTTTCCAGCTTGCACGTGTGCCTCGAGCTGCGAGATGGCTTCTTGCAGAGCTAGGAGCTGTTCGACAGTTCGTCTCTGAGGAGGAGTTGTGACTTCAAATGCACCTATCAACTGTCTGTTCCCGTTGTACTTTTGCCATAGCATGAAGAGAGTAGAGCCGAGCAAAAAGCCAGGAAATATGTACCAGATCCAGCCTCTGCATGTTTCAGTATGAAAAAGATCGTAACAATTTCCTCGGAACAAAGGAGAAAATTTTGTAACTGAAAGACAAGATCCTACAGTAACTACTGGCAAAATTGTTCTTCAGCTTTCTCGTATGCTATGGTCATAGACCATGAATATTACCTGTAAACTATGTAGAGGAAACCGAATAAGAAGACGTATGATTTAAGTGGATCTTCCCACTCGGCCAAAGAGAGAAGCCTTTTGCCTATTTCAATAAAAGGAAACAGCAGTTCCTGCATATTAAGAGGGAATCAACCAATGAACGAACATTAGTAATGTTAACAACAGCTCGAATTACGACCATGCGGCACATACTGAAGTCTGAAAACATGTGTTGCAATTTGTAGTCATGATTGAAAATTCAGGTTAGATGGGTACTTAGAGCTTCAGTTGTTGTTTGATTATCCGAATTCAGATATTGTCTAAAATTACGCAATTATCACAAATGACTATACCTTCAGGACAGCTACATTTGTATCTATGTCTTCCAACTTAACCTGATCGAGCGTCGCCCGTGCTGCCTCCACTCTGCCAGAATAACCTACAGATCGCTCTAGAGCCAATTCCACTGAGCTAGTTCCTCCTATCTGCACATCTCTGACAGTAAAATCCCTTTCTTCAGGATTGTCCTCCTTCAGTGTCAGCAAACCCATCCTCTCCAGAGTATACGCAGAAAGCGGGAACGGATCATCAAGCATCAAGTCATCCGAACTACTCTGAGCAAAATCCTCGTTTCCTCTGAATCTTGAGCAATGCTCCTGCATCTGCCTGTACAGTGCCTCCAATATCTTGTCCCCTTTGGGCAGTTTCTCTGCTAAGTTGAAGGCGAGGGTGGTCTTGAAATATGCTGGTAGCACATGAAAGCCCTCTTTCACGGTGCGGTACCGGAGAATTCCTAACGTCGCAACCGAGAGCGCCTCTGCCTTCTGAAAATTTACAAGCTTGTACTTCCTGATAAACTTGTGAGCATGCAGCACCTCTTTGATAACTGCAAACCAGTAGTCTCGGCGAGTGTGGCCTTTGAATTGAGGGAATTCAAAGAACACTGGTCCACTTCTGTCAGTGGTAATTAATAAATATATGTTAGTAATCACACTTAATATTTACAAATTGAAATGCATCATGGAGATGAGTCGAAATTAAGGTTTTTTGTTCTGCAGGAATCAAGTACTCACGTGGAGCTGGACTTATACATGACGGCTTTGTCAAAGAGGTGAGCACCCCATGGCCCAGTTGACTCACGTTTTACCGACTGCTTCAGGTCCCTTGCCAGATCATACACGACAGCCTCGCTGTACGAGAAATCGACACCGATGGCCTCAAAGTACAATGCGTGGTTAGTCAGTGTGAGCCTCCCTGCAAAATGTGCAGCTCATACACCTTAAGACACCTGGTGAAGAAGCACAACTCAGCAGCACTGACCAAATTACCATAAGGAAGATGCTTAACCAGGCCATGTGGACGTCCCAATGTGCTGAAGAACCGGCTTGGTCGTCGCGGCACCGTAGATGTCGAGGATTACTTCTTCCTCGGAGAGCTGAATTGCAGGAGCTTTGTGTCCATCTGCTATACGTTTTGCAGATCCGAGAACACTAACAGCAGAGAACGTAAATACGATGGAAGTGACTGAATTGCTCACATCACATAGTCACAGACTGGAATAACGAGGACAAGATAAAGATAGATTCATGACTTTACGTACTTGTCTAAACTTTTGAGGTACTTGTGGTAGATAAGAAAATGCAGCCGGCCTCCGGTAGAATTGGTGAGCGCGTCGAACAGGTTACGAACGGTGATCGGGTGTGCCACAGCAGGGCAGGCAGGAGCAATCTTGGCGAATGCCTCTAGTCCGACTGTCCTCCTACCATCGACCTGGTCATCCATTAGACACATCAACAAATCAAGCAATGCAAAGCAAGCATATGATCGAATTGCTTGAACAAGAACAAGAACATATCATAACCCGAATGGCCATTTGCGTGGGGCTCGAGTAGAATATGGATCCACCATCGTCATCATCCGTGTCGTCATGGACAATGCTAAATGCCGTTCTCTATCGTAATAAAACATCCGTGTTGATCAGTATCCCATATGAATTGCATCGTTTTTCGCCGATTTTTTTATGATGAAAAAATTAAATCGATCTCACCCACCTGAAACTCAGCGTCGGTTTCCTCATCGGGCGCCTCCCAGGCGAGCATCATATCATATGTGAGCGAGTGGAACTCCCTGTCGCCGAGGTGATCGTGGCGCTTGGTCTCGACGCGCAGGGCAATGTAGGAGCAGTACTCCACGAGGCTCCTGGCGTAGATGAGCGGCTGCTCCGCCCGCTCCGGCTCGAACCGCCGCAGCAGCTGCTCCACCGGCACGCCGGCGATCCTGCCACGCCATTCATTTAGTAGGAGTCAAGATCCCAAGACAAAGATCCCTTTAGCGCTAAGCGCGCGGCCGATGCGGACGAGATGCACGGACCGGGCGCATCGGTGGACGACAGAGGTGGCGGTGGGCGAGAGGGGAGGGATGGCGTAGTGCGACGACGCGTCGGTCGCCGCCATGGCCGCCTTGTTGTCCTTCCTCCTGCTGTCGTCCCCGTCGATGTGCCGACCGAAAAGGCCCTCAAAGAGACCCATCTATGGCGGCCGGGCAGGAGGAAGGCCGCATTGCCCGTGTCTAGCTCCTTCACGCCCACCCGGTTAAGGCGAGGAAGATGGTGCGTGCCGTGCCGTGCTTTTCACGGACGCTTGCCTTTCTCGCCCTTCTCGTGGACGGTTGGTTTAGGCGCGAGTGCCCTTTTTCTGCTCCGCCGGACTCGGGTGTCCAGTGAGCCACCGCGTGGATCGCAAGCTTATCGCATGGATGCGCATGATATCTATAGCGATTCCTTTTTATCGGTGCTTTCTTCTTTTCAGCGGCAAACTTATCGATGCTTGGCCTCCAACGCAAGTACGAGGTTGCGGTTGCTTCAAAAAAAGAGAGAAGTTAACTTTCATGTTTGATTGTCCCCGATTGGATCTCAAGCCATCAATGTTTGTAGAGGAAGTTAATTAATATATGTAGAAATAAGTCTACTTTACCCATAAATTCTTACAATGATCTAGCTTTCAATCCAAAAGTGTAAAATCAGATGTTTTCCCTCTCTTAACTATCAATACGATTTATTTTACCCTTTGAGGTTGATGGAAGATGATTTTAACTGATATGGCATCTACGTAGATAAGTTTTGTTACCACAATGTCCTGTCACATGCACATGTACAACTGAGTTAACAAAATGTTCTTTCATTTTTTTTCCTTTCCTTCTCTTTATTTTTCTTCTCCTTCCTCATTTCTTTTCTTCTTCCTCCCTGAGCATTTGCTTCCTCCTTCTGAGCAAAAGCAGCGAGCTCTTCATGGCACCGGACGGTGAGAAAGGACGAGGAGGCTGAGGACTACGTTGGTGGCTCGGCTCCCTAGATTCGTGCCATCGCCTCCCTCGACCACATACCACCTTCAACTGAGAACTGCGCCGCTGTCTGCTCTGGTGACGAGTAGATTTGGCCAGCAACGGTGGTGGCAGAGCTTGCGGTGTCTGAGGACAACGTTGATGGTGGAGCTTGCAGTCGACGGTGGTGCAATAAATTTGGTTAGCGACGTTGGTGGCGGAGCTCGCGGTGGCCAAGGATGACATTGACGGTGGAGCTATGCTTTGGGCGTCTCTCTCTTTCCATGGACGGCTGGTGAGGAATGAAGAGAAAGCCATGGATGACGTTGATGGCTCGGCTCAACAGATCCGCGCCGCCTCCTCTCTTGGATGGGTGCTGCACCACCGCCTCCCCTATCCGCGACGTGAGGTGAGGTAGCACATGTCGGCATCAGCGTCAACACATAGGAGTTGGGGCGGGCACCGGCATGTCTGGCGGCGGCAACAACTAGAGCGGGAGGAAGAGCTGGGTGGCTGGCGTTGAGATTGCTGTGGCAATGGAGATTTGGGCCCCTTACTCAATGGATTTCTTCTGATTTGGACCTCCTGAGCTCCGTTTTTGACTCAGCTTAATCCTACACATCCGCGGTGATGCGTACATATGTACGAAGCAATCCTATCACACCAATTTTTAAGATAATGCACCTTGATCGTGCCAGCCCGAGGAAAAATTACAAAAAGTGGTGGGAAGATGTATTTATATTATATTTAGTGATCTATAGTATATTCAGTATAATTTAAATATATGTATATATAGAGAGAAATACTATTCAGTAGTTACACGTAGAATAAGCGCGTGACTTGATCGACCCAATCAGCCAATTGCCCTACCAATCCACCGCACGGACGGTTACTAGCGAAGTTGTTAATTATAAAAAAGTTACTATTGCCTGCACATAAAGTTATCAACTATAATACATGAAGTTACTATCGCATGTACGTGTAGTAATTTCACAGCGTCGAAACATATTTAACATAGATTTTGTTTTGTTAAGCTTGTAATTTCAAATACAATGGTGCAAACTGATCGCATATCAAACTTTTTGTGAAAGAGTTATTTTACTTTTTTTAGATTGTAAATAAGATAAAAAAATCACAACTCAAGTGCACTTATTCTCTTCTCTCTCCTGTTACATGCATGCATGCCTGTTGTTAGTAATGAAAGGGTTACTATCTCCTGATTATAAAGTTATCATCTATAATTCATCAAGTTACTTACATTTATATTGTTACTATCTTATACACAAAAAGTTATCATTTGTAACTCATGAAGTTACTATTTAACCAAGTTAGCACGAACTGCACCAGTTGGACAAGTCGTGCCCCGCGTGTAGCGTGTGTGCACACACTCATTAGCGCAGCCATGTGTGTATAGGAAAAATATCTTTTACTCTCCGGTGTAATTACTTTCACATCTAATATACCATCTAAATAAACTTGAAATACTCCTTTATCACATTAGGAATACTCGTATATCAATTATAAAGATACTCTAATATGAACCATATGAAAAAATTGCAAGGAAGTACACAGTTTTTAGCGTATTTTATAAATATCTTAATATACGCACATAAAAATAGTATGTCTAAAAAAATGCATACCACCTCTGAAAAATTATACATACCACCTAAATGGTTTCAAATACTCATATACTACATGTACATACGCTCTGTTACGCGAAATACTTTCTACGCTGTGAGATATGACATAAAGAGTAATTACACTTGAGAGTAAAAAAGTGGCTTCCGACACACACTCCCACTTGTTATATACTATTTTAATGGTATTATTATAACTCTTTATTTATCTAAGCATACTCTAATAATGATAATAATATACTCCAAAATGAATTCAATGAAAAATTCATAAAAATCCACTTTTTATAGCAAAAATATGCATATATATTCTGTTTATGTATGAAAAAGAATATATAGCAAAAATAAATGGTTCCAATGAAAATTATTCAACTAAATGGCATTAGAATATCTTAGAATTAGTATTTAAATATACTAAAAATGATAAAGAAGTATACAATATTCATTTAAAAGATATATTGAAAGTGAGAATATATACTCTTGGGAGTACGAAATAGACTTCCTATAGAAAAATGATATTGTAGTACTCCTAGGAGCGGGAATTAAATATATTGAAAATGATAAAAAAGTATAAAATATTTATTTAAAAGTATAAAATATTTATTTAAAAATATATTAAAAGTGCTTGCATCCACCGTTCCGTTGAGTATATACTCGTGCTATATTGGGTTGCAACATTAGACCATTTTAGCTCTTCTGGTATGAAATAGACTAAAATTTCACTACTTTTATAGAAAATTGATATTGTACTCCTAGGAGTATTACTCCTGCTTGCATCTACCGTTCCGTTGATCTCCGCCACCTCGATAAGTGTAGTCCTACGGGCGTGCTATTGGGTTGCAACATTAGACCATTTTAGCTCTTCTGGATTAAAAAAATAAATCTAAATAATTCTGGAAAATGTAGTTGGCCTCCCTGAATTTCGTGGGGATTAAATCCTAAAGCCGCACATTCATCTCCTATTCTCCTCTCAGGCGAACGGCGGCGCACTCACCTTGCACTGCTTTCCGGTGGCGTAGCCAGGAGCGTCTCGCAGTGAATCCCAGCTGGTGACGAACGGTCATGGCATCCAGTACATCGTCGGCGACTCCCGTCGCAAGCCGCTGCAGGTACTCAAATCGAAGTTATTGTATCCCTCTATTTAATCTTCTGGTGGCAAAATTGAAAATTAGATGTCCTCTACCGACTTGAGTGGATTAGATCTGGAAGCCCTCGTCGATTCCTGAATCTAGCTAGCATTGAACAGACCAATTCAAAATCACGCAGCTAATTAGAAACAGCGACCAATTCAAAATCACGCAGCTAATTAGAAACAGCTTGTGAGACACACCAGACGGTGGCTCCCAGGCAGCAGATGACGGCGTAGAAATGCATACTTTCTATCATCATGCATGAGTTTGGGTAGCTTTCGCTGTAACATGAAGAGTTCATAAATGGAATATACTCTTACTGATTAAATTTAGTTTTATACTTGTGATTGTCTCAGAGATGCAGACTTTCTATCATCATGAATGAGTTTAGGTAGCTTTCGCTGTAACATGAAGAGAGTTCATAAATGGAATACACTCTTACTGATTGAATTCAGTTTTATACAGGTGATTGTCTTTCGAACCAAGCAATTACTTACTAATGGTAATGCTCCTGCAGAATAATCCTCAGTGCTATCGTTTTTTATATTTGAACTTTTATATAGTTTACTAGTCGATCCCTTCATGAATGATTCAGTTTTCATCTTTGCCAATTAGTTTTCGTATACTTCTTTCCTTTCTATTGTGATATATATGTTTTAGTGTAAGCTCAACATGAATATGGAATATGTCCAAAGTACCTTCATTTGAGTGCTAATTGTGGTTCTCCTTTTGTTATTTCAAATACACCTCTTTCTTACATACATTTTTCTATGTTGTGGTGTGATTAGCTCAAGTGACCAATCAGGCTGGGGGTGTGAGGCATACAAGTTTTCAAGTAGTTGATACCTCAAAGCAGATCAATATTAGATAAGGATGGGAGTATGTACTCCTAAGAGTACCAAACAGGCTTGAATTTCAGAATCTTATTTTCTAAAGTTTGGTGAATCGGACAGCTCCTGTAACACCGCCTAATAGAGCTCTACATAATGGAGTCCCCTCTCTCATTTACCAGCTCAAATCTATGTAACGAAAGGCACCCTGCAAACTGCAAGGGCGATAAGGGTAATTAATTGCCTCCAAAAGATAGTAAAACAAGCATGGAAGTTTTGCCACGAGAATCCAGCAAGCTGGACCATGGCACATCAAGTCACCGCGCATGACGATCACTTCACAATGCAGATCTTGATGACAGAAGCGACGCCAATTCGGTGCAGAGCAACAACGGCGTCACCGGGCTTGCACAACTGCTTCTGTACAGCCGACTTCAGCGCAGCCTCCAGGATCACCTCTGTCGACTCTGAATCGGTGGCCTTAGCGGAGCCCTCAGCAAGGAGGGGAATGAGACCTCTGTAGATCAGGCTGTGCCTCGCCGGGCCCTCCGAGCTGATGGTCCAGTCGAAAGAGTCGGTTGTTAGCACAGGGACAACCACAGAGAAGATGGGAACCCTGGGCCGGTACTTCGCGACCAGCTTGGCCGTGGTGCCACCCCGAGTCAAGACGACAATCAGTGTAGCCTTGGCCTTGTTGGCAGTTTGTACAGCGGAGGATGCAAGAGACTCCAATGGGCTCATCGGAAGGGGTGCAGACCTGATCATCTCCTTGAAGATAGCCTCGTAATCCAGGGAAGACTCTGCCTCAATGCAGATACGAGCCATGATCTTCACAGCCAACTCAGGGTATGCTCCAGCAGCGCTCTCACCACTAAGCATGACGCAGTCAGTTCCATCAAGAACAGCATTTGCAACGTCAGTGGCCTCAGCACGAGTTGGCCTGGGGGATTTGATCATCGATTCAAGCATCTGAGTAGCAGTAACAACAGGCTTGCCAGCAAGGTTGCACTTGTAAATCATCATCTTCTGTGCAAGGAATATCTTCTCAACTGGAATCTCCATTCCAAGATCACCTCTAGCAACCATAAAGGCATCAGTTTCCCTCAAGATCTCATCGAAGTTTACAACACCCTCTTGGTTTTCAACCTACATAATTAAAAAAAGAAATCAGATACACAACACCATAACCAACATGGTCAAAAGCAAGCACATAGGTATATCATCATCAGCCAAATAGATTTTATCATCATGGCAGTTCGATTTTATCACCTTATAGCAATGATTTTCTGAACGTTCCAATAGTAATAGTATGAAACAATCTAGGTTCAGAATTCCAGTTACATAGCAGCAAAGAAGTTTGTATAATCTGAATTAATTTTACGAGTACCAGGAAGTATAATATACCTTACCAGGGGGAAATACATGGAAAAGGAGGCAAAGCCTTTGCACTGTTAGATATGTATTATATAGCTGTGTATTCACCCTATTGTGTGAGGGGTTTCCTACATATATGTCATACCTATACATGTATATATACTAACCTATTGGCCTCATGATAAATACAAGTGCTATTCATAATATGGTATCAGAGCAAGTCTAGGGGGTTTTTGTCAAGCAACCGCTGGTTCGTATTCCAGCCATCACCTGGCTTTTCCATCACACTCGTCACCGTCTGAGCAGATCATTGCCGGGGCTTTCCCTACCACCGCCGCCGCTACAGGAGGCTCTCAACCTCTTCTCCATCCGCTCTTCTTCATTGCTGCCGCCTCCCGATCTACAAGCCACCGGAGTTCGGCCGGTGGTCGTTGCCGTAGCCCCTTCGTCGCCTGGAGACGGGCGACCCACCGCAGCCTCCACCCTTGCCGATGAGTTCTCGTGAGGCCACTGCTCTTCCGCCGCCGCCGCCTTCCGATCTACAGGCCGCCGAAGCCGCCTGCTTTGACAGGTGGTCATCACCGCTGCCCCTTCATCGTCTGGAGCGGGGCCACCGGCTGCAGCCTTCGCCCTTGCCTGGGAGCCACCCTCGTCGCTTAGATTGTCGATGTCGGGCTGCCGCCGGTGGCAAAGCCACGTCGACATGCCGACACTCGAGGCCGCCGGAATCACCTTCTTCACCAGTGTCCGACCACCTCACCGGTATCCAGCCGCCGCCGCTCGCTGCCAAGTCGCTGACACGTCAGGCCACCGCCACTCGTCGCCTAGGCGTGAACTCTAGGCCCTGCTCGTTTCGGCTTCTTTTTCAGCTTCAGCTCCTGGCTTAGTTTTTTTCACTATTCAGTAATTCATCTTTTTCGATTTTTTAGATATTTTGGGCTTTTTGTTTTTTTTCCATATTCCTTTGCATTGTCCGTGATGGGCTAACATGTTTTTTTTCTATTTTTACATTTTTTAAATTTAATTATGCCCAATAAGCTAACTCAGCTACAGTAAAAAAGCCAGCTACAGTGAAATTTCAGCCAGAAACTATCGCTATTCCAAACGCCCCCTAAGTCACGCCTCTGTTTGGGAGTGAGTTGCATGAGAGTTTAACTCTTTTAAGTCATGTGTATTTCCCCAAAAAAAGAAAGAGAGAGAGAAAGAGAAAGACAAGAAAGGAAAGGAAAAGGAAAAAATGCCATCCTTTTCAGGCACCATTTCTGTTCTCACTGCCTAGTGATCTTCGATGGTCTCAATTATCGGAATTGGTTTCAACACATACGTCTCCACATGTGTGGTCAGCGCTTTGAGAGTTTCTTCCTGACGAGTTGCTTTATCCGCCTCGCTCTGCTCCATCTGCTAAGCATGTACTCCCAAAGAGGCTTCTAAAGACACTCGTACAAAGGCATTTGAGTCTTTCAAAGATGCCATTTAGACTTTTCAGAATCAGTATACTGCCTATAAGACATGGATCGATGAGGATGTTCATGTTTCTGCTATACTAGTTACTAGCATGGAGATGCATCTCACCGATGTTGTTGGCTTGACTTCCGCACAGGCAATGTGGGCGCATCTGCGTAACCACTACGAGTCATCTAGTGATTCCTTGTACCTTACTGTTGTGCATCAGGAGCAGTCGCTGCAGTAAGGAGATGCCACTGTGAACGAGTTTTATGCTCAGTTGTCCACGTTATGGCATCAGATTGACTCTTTAGGGCTAGATGTTTGCCACACCTATCAGTGCTATCAATGTCAGCAGTCTCACCTAGAGCTTCACCACATCTACGACTTGACACGTCTCCGGGCTGAGTTTGAGCAAACACGCGCTCAGTTGCTGACTTGTGACCCTCGTGTGACCCTGTTAGACTCTTGCGGCTATTCATATTGAGGAGATTTGCCTTCATGGTGTGGGTCTACTGTCGTCACCGCCATTTTCTTCGATTTTGGTAGCTCCTCTAGCTTCTGCACCTACTGCGTCTCCGGTTACTCCTTCACCAGTTGCGCCTTCACCAGTAACAGCTGCTGTTAGTAGGGAACTCCACTGCACCTATTGGAATAAGAATGGACATGTGGAGAAGTTCTACTACAGGAAGGATTTTCGTCATAGTGGCCATCCTTCGAGGGGCACCTGAGGTTCCTCTCAGAGGACCCCAGTGCCTCTGAAACTCAGGAGTTTCTCACACTGCTACGTTGCATGGCTGCTTTTGCACCATCTGATTATGTTGGTTCTGTTGCTCAGTCTTCAAGTGAGAGACCACCTTCTACTTCTCTTTCATTAGATTTATCACCTTGGATTCTTTATTCTGATGCTTCTTTTTATATGACATATGAGTCCAATAGTTCTTTAGTTGCTCCTATCACTGTTTAAAGAGCATATGGTACCTCTCTTTCAGTCATAGGATGAAGCACTCTTTCAAATTCATCATTTCATGTTCCTGTTGTTTCTCATGTTCCAAAACTAACCATACAGCTCATATCTACCGGCTAGCTCACTGATTTCTCGATATGTTACTTTTGATGAGTCTCGTCCTTTCTATCCTCGTCCTTCTCTTTCCTTCACGTCACCACTCCACCACAACCTTTAGTCTCTCTGATGCCTCCTTCACAGTCAGCGCCTTCTTCGCCACCAGCACCCTCTCTAGATGTTCCTCCTGGCCTTGTTTCTTATACTCTCTACTATACTCATCCGCAAATTGAGAATTCTTCTGATATGCCCTCTGCTTCTGATGGGTGAGCCTCCTAAGCATTTTGGTTTTGCTACCACTGCTTGTGCTGAACCGACTTCTTATAGTGGTGCCACTATTTATTAGGAGTGACAGCATGCAATGGCAGAGGAGATCGCTGCCCTTGAGCCTACTGGCACGTGGGATCTTGTCCCTCTTCCTGCACATGTTACTCCTATCGTGTGCAAGGAGTCTATAAGGTTAATACCGCTCTAATGGTTCTCTTGAGCGCTATATGACTCATCTTGTAGTGCGTGGTTTTCAGCAAAAGCATGGTCGTGACTATGATGAGACCTTTGCTCATATCGCTCACATGACCACCGTTCGCACTCTCCTTGCTGTGACCTCTGTTCGACAGTGGCATATGTATCGGTTGAATGTCAAGAATACATTTCTCAATGGCGAGTTGGGTGAGGTCTACATGCAGTCGCCCCCTAGCCATTCTGTTCCTGAGGGTATGGTTTGTCGCCTTCGTCGATCTCTCTATGGCCTCAAGCAAGCTCCTCGTGCCTGGTTTGATCGTTTCTCTTCTGTTGTCACTGCAACTGGTTTCTATGCCAATACTCATAATCCTGCTCTTTTCATTCACACTTCACCTCGGGGTTGGACACTTCTCCTTTTATTTGTTGATGATATGATCATTACTGAAGATAATTCTCAATACATCAAATTTGTCTTGGAGCATCTTAATGAGTAGTTTCTCATGTCTAATCCAGGTCCTCTTCACTACTTTCTTAGGATTAAGTTTATTTCTACTCCTGAGGGCTTCTATCTGTCCCAAGAAAAGTACATCCAGGACCTTGATCGTGTCTCTTACTAATCAGCACACTGCTGAGACTCCCATAAAGTTTAATGTTCATTTTCGTCCCACTAATGATGAGTCTCTTACTGATCCTACTCGCTATCGTCATCTTGTTGCGAGCCTTGTTTATCTTGGTGCCACTCAACCTGACATTTCGTATCTTATGCATATATTGAGTCAGTTTGTTTCTACTCCCACTCAATTCTATTATAATCATCTTCTTCATGTTCTACAATACCTTTGCAGAACTCATCCGTCTCTTTTTTCCTCGCTCCAGCTCTTTACAACTTCAGACATATTCTGATACCACCTAGGCTAGTGATCACTTTGATCGCCGGTCTCTCTCTACCTTTTTTTTGCGGTTCTCCTATCGCTTGGAAGACTAAGAAGCCAACAATAATGTCT
This sequence comes from Melocanna baccifera, assembly GCA_036346265.1. NCBI lineage: Eukaryota > Viridiplantae > Streptophyta > Magnoliopsida > Poales > Poaceae > Melocanna > Melocanna baccifera. Next base: position 822,886 of record CM070685.1, on the reverse strand, counting down.
CGTTAGTGCTGAGACTGAATTGCGAACTATGACTTTATTGATTGCGACGCTTACTTGGTGACGGTGGTTATTTGAGGATTTTGGTGTTTCTGCTTCTACACCGACTCCTTTTTTATCTGACAGTATGTAACATCCTGCTTTTCAGAGTTTATCTGAAGCTTTTAAAATAAAATACATCATTACATTTTTTTGCATTTAATATAAGCTTAAATTGGGATTTATTAATTAAAAGGATTTAATGACTAATATAAACATTAACATTTGTTGAAAATATTTTATTTGGGTTCCCTTGTGTGTTGAGGAATTTTCTGGAATTTTCTATGATTTTTTCGAACTTATTTGCTATTTTCTATATCTCTTTTGATTTTATTAAAATTCCTGTACATAGAAGATCCTCAAAAATCTTTAAACAGTAATGCACCGAGCCCATTACTGTTCATCCCGGCCCATTTTGCCTCAGTCGTCCATCTCCCTCAGTGCCACATGTTGGCCATCCAAACCAAGTCCACCCCAGCCGCCAGATCTTGCTAAAGTCCACGTGTCGTCCATCTGAGAGGCCGAGCATTGTGCATCTGTGCCTTCTGTCGTCATCGCCCGATCTACTGCCCTGCCACGTGTCATCCATCGGCCATCCCGGTTACTGTTCACCTTCGTCCCGGTTGAAGCCGCTGCCATCTCCGGGTCGTTCTCGACGTCCATGTCCGCCACACCACCATCGCCCGTTTCCGTCTGGGATTCCTCGGCGTTCGGGCCTTTAAAGGTCAGGCCACCCTTGTGCTTTGCACCCCGCCGTTGTCACCGAGTTCGCTGTGCGCCGCCGCCGTTCGTGCCAAGTTCGCCACCACCTCTACCGCCGTCGTCGTCTTCGTCTTCGGCCAACAGTCACATCACGATGCTACCCTTCTCACCGGGAGACACCGCCAAGGTCGTCGTCTTCACCATCTTCTCCGGCGCCATCCGACGTCGCCATAGACTTCGCTGGTCAGCGTCGTCGCTCGCCGTGCCTCACCAACTCTGAAAATTATTAATATTTAAATCTTTTTCTTTGTTAATCGTGCATATGGTCGATATTTCATCTATGTTTATACTGTGTGTACTAGTGTAATTCTGGACTAGTGTAGTATACACAGAGTCTGGATTTGCATATTCGAGTCTCGACATAGTACAGGCATAGTTATTAAGGCAGTAAGGCGAGGCGAGGCGACCCACCCCCCTTATAACTTTTAAGCGGTAAGGCGCGAGGCGAGACGACGCCTTACACGCATCTTAAGGCGAAGAAAACGAAACTCTAGAAGTCTAAATCAGAAGATTTCTAAAAAGGACCTAATTGCAATTTTATAGAACTCCGATGACTAAATTTTAAAATATCAAATCCTTTATAAGCCCCCCACCCCAGATCGACCGAGTGAGATCGATCCTCACTCGGGCGATCTCCCCCGAGCGCCGCCGCCTCCTCCCGCGCCTCCTTTCCAGCGCGCGCTTCTCCTCCGGATCGGCCGCCGCCTCCACGCCGGATCGGCGCCCTCACCAGATCCGGCCTCCCCGCGCCGGATCCGGTCTGCGCCGCCGCCCTCCACCAAGACGTCGTCGTCTCCAACCAGACGACACCGGATCCGGCCTCGCGCTGGATCCGGTCTGCGCGCGCCGCCGCCTCCACCCAGATGACGCCGGATCCGGCCTCGCTGGCTGGATCCGGTCTGCGCGCCGCGCTCCGCCTCAGCGCGCTTGGGCACGGACGGCAAGGCGAGGCGACGCATTCCCACACGGGCCACCTTACCGCTTAGGCAACGCTAAGCGACGCCTTAATAACCATGAGTACAGGCACTATCTGCATTGCTAAAGATCCGGTGAAACATGAGCTTACAAATCATATTGGTGCCGATACTTCCTATATGAGGAGTTGGGACATAGGTGCAGGACGCTAAGACCAAGTTATTGCTCTTCAGTATGTGCCTTCAGAATTTCAGTTAGCAGACTTTTTCACAAAAGCACAAACCAGAGCCCAACACAGCTTCTACCTCTCTAAACTTTATATTGTTGACCCATCATAAATTTGAAAAGAGGGTGTTAGATATGTATTATATAGCAGTATATTTAACATGTTGTGTGAGAGATTTACTGCATATATGTCATATCTATATGTGTATATATACTGGTCTATTATCCTCATGATGAATACAAATACTATTCATAACATGCTCAAACAATTGTGCAAAAGGTTCTAGTGAATACAACACTGTAGTTCAAGCAAGTCAATTATCCTAGCGGAAAGCACATAGAAGAGAATTAATTTTGCATTTTCCCTAACATAGCACAAATTGGGGTATAACGTTGTTTATAACCAGGAACAGAACCAGTAGAATGGCAGTATGACAGAACCAGGAACAGAGCAAATCGGGTTCCAGTATGTCTCAACAAAGGACTAAAGTGTAAAGCACGAAAGCAGCTCACTGGAAGAAGAATTATCTCTCAGTTGGCCTGGTTTTATTGCAGAGAATATCAAGAAGTTGAGTAAATTATGGAGAGAGAAAAAACTAATACGACCAGTAGAATAGCTGACAGTAACTACATACAAACCTTTGACATTAACTTTATGTGCTTTGCATGCTGTCCAAGAACCTGTCTGACGGTCACCAAATCTGATCCTTTACGGACAAACGACAGAGCAATCATGTCAATGTCATTTGGCACACCCCATCCCAAAATATCTTCCTTATCCTTCTCAGTCAGTGTAGGAAGATCCACAACAATTCCTGGTAAATTGCAATTCTTTCTCTCACCAAGCATTGCAGTGTTCTCACACCTGCATCTCACAGTTCCAGCATCTGGATCACAAGACAGAACAGTCAAGGAAATGGTACCATCTGCACATAGTATGACATTTCCAGGCTTCACATCAACAGGTAGTTTCTTGTAACTCATAGCGATCATATTTTCGTCGCCCTTGATATCATAATCAGTGGTAACTGTGAGTTCTTGACCCTTTGTTAGTTTGATTGGTTTACCGTTCTTCAAAAATCCAGTACGAATCTCAGGACCCTGCAGCAATGAAAGAAAATTTCAGAACAGCCATCAAACAGTAACCTCAAATGTCCTACTAACAAGAATCCAATCAGAATACACACTACACACTACACGGTATGGAAAGATCAACAGGAGAAAACGCCGCAATAAGAGCAACTGAGTCCAGGACCAGTCTATTTGTAGCCTATTTAAATAACAAAGCAAACCATCAAATATGATCATGTGAACCGTGAAGGTAAGCAAAATAAATTGAGGAACTAGTTATGTATGTGATGAAACATTAAGCCGTTATATAATAAACAACTACTCTAAGCATGCATCGTTATGACAAATAGATTTTTTGTGTTTGTGTCAATGATTTCTTCATATACTGCATGATGTGCATGCATTTATGGTATATTCTGACGTCCTTTGCTTATAAAAAAGGGTAACAAAAGTAAGAAAAAATCTTCCTATTCCTACGTCTTCTATTCAGGACATCACCCCCATACTCTTTTTTAAGGAAAAGGGCTATGTATCATATTTATACTTAATGCTCTCCAATTCTACCAGAAATTCTATAAGAGTTTGTTAGGAGTAAATTTCTTGAACTGATTCATCCATAGCCTTAGGGCAGAATCCCTTTTTGACTCTGTACCCTTGATTCCACTATGATTATTGATCAATAGTAGAATAATTCCTTCATAGAATTAAGAACAACAACTAAAAACTCCTGCAAAAGCCATCAATACCAACAAACCAAGCTCGATGGCTTGAACATTTCACTTCTTCAAACCCATTAATCCTTAAAGATCTGGAGATACTTAATGATTTAATACTATAACCTAAGAAGCAGCCAAACCAACCTTCAAAAGCAGCCAAACCAACCTTCAAATACACCAACATTCAAGTAATCTCTCGCCAATTAAACACACAACCAAAACTACTGAGAGACAAAGTAACTTGAACAACAAACAGACAAAATCTAATACTAATTTTAACCAACAAGATATACTGTTTCCATTTCACCAACACCTTAACCGGCAGCCACGGCCAACCAGACTACTTCAGAATCCATAACCCTCGTAAGATCCAAAATTACCTACAAGTGGACACAAGAGTGAGACCAATCCAAGATCCAACCTTGTTCAACAAGGCAAAGGCACAGCCGCAAGCCGATCTAACACCTGGTACCATTTTGTCGAGCCCTCAAAAAGCCACAACCACGAAAGCTCGAATCCTAATTCAACCACGCTACCTCCAAATCCGCCCAAGCTGCTCCAGATGAACAGATCAGCAGATCCCAGAGCAAATCCTCCTCCCTCGGACCTAAAGCAACCAAAGCTACTCCCCCAAAACCGAACCACCGCCATCAGATGGCCTGATCCAACAAACTAAGCAGTAGGCAACCATGTAAAGCAGGTAGAGCGGAGCAAGCGGATAAAGAGATTTTAGAGACCAGACCTTGGTGTCGAGCATGACGGCACAGAGGATGCCGGTGCTGTGCATGGCCTGGCGGAGGTTGTCGAGGGTCTCCTGGTGGTACTCGTGCGTGCCGTGGGAGAAGTTGAAGCGCGCGACGTTCATGCCGGCGCGTAGCAGCTTCTCGAGCATGGGCACGGAGCGGGAGGCGGGGCCGAGCGTGCACACCAGCTTGGTCTTGGGCACCCGCGCGTCGGCGGTGCCGGGCTCCAGGTCGGCCAGGATCGCCGCCATGTCGATGTTCGCCATGGCTCCTTCAGCCTCTCTCTTCCGGTCGCCGAGATCCGAAAGGAAGGTTCGGAGAGAAGAGAGGGTTGCTTGTGTGGTGTTAATAATGAGACGAGATTTTTCCGAGCGGGCGAGGAGGAAGACCCGAGCGGACAAGGAAGATGAGGATGAGATGGAGACACGTGGCCACCGCTCAATTCTGGGACTGGGACTGCTTTGCTTTTCGTTCTTCGAGTGGAGGCGGAGGCCCCCACTCAGCAGACACACACATACACATAACGAAATTTTTTTGCTTTTTAGCTCAAAATTTGAAATTTTTTTACAAATTGACTTTTGAGAAAAAGATTTTCAAAAATAGACCCCCGACACGGCGCCAAAACACATAGCGTCATGGGTTGTGAGCACATCCACTTTATTCCGTCTCGTATAACAGCCAAAGCTCATGCGTACCCAGCGCCATGTGGTTTGGCGTCGTGTCAGGGGGTCTATTTTTGGAAATCATTTTCCCAGGAATCTATTTATAAAAAACTTTCAAATTTTAGGCTAAAAAGCAAAAATTGTACTACACATTATTTTAGTTGTGATCTCCACTTTATTCCGTCTCGAGAGACCATGCGAAGGTCATAGTACACGTTTGCCACGAATAATTGTTATTTTGGTTGGAATGAATTTAAATTTCATATTATTTAGGTGATCTGATCAGCTGATGGCTGACATTCTGACCGTGGATTTTTGGAAAAACCATCACTAAACACATGTAGGCTTATTTAGGAAGAGTTTGTACTAGGTGCTATTGTAATTAAAAACTGAATTGAAACTAGATAGAGTTTAACAAAATTTCAGATATGGTATTTTTATGGTCTTAAGTGATTAGACTTGCTAGTGGCCATGGTCAGACTGTCGGGTGCGGCTAGAGAACAGTGAAAATGGTTTTTGAGTTAAATAAGTGTATTAATGGTATAGGTGACATTAGTTGGTTGTGTTGTATTGCATGATGCACGATTTTGAAAATAAATATCCAAGATATTTATCCGCATTTGTTCCATATTTGTATTTGCAATTATTCATATCCGAGATATCCTATTCGTATCCGGATCTAGAGAAAAATATGAAAATAAATATGGTAGAGCTATTATCCGTCTGTATTCGATCCATTTTCACCCCTATCTGGAGGTAGTGAAGAGATTGCCCAAGCTTGCTAACTTCTTCATTAATATATGGCTAATTATGTATATATTGTTAAAAACGTGAAGTCTTAGTGATATGCCCTAAATGCGATAAAGGAGATGATTATATCACTTCTATATTTATGATTTATTTAATAATATATTATCTTATCTATTGAATAAATGTCTTTCATATTGATCAACAAGTATGTAACTTATTTGTGGAACTCTTTATTTATATTTTGATGTTATTCTAAATTGTCTCTAATCTTATATCATTATATGGGATAATTATGATTTATATATTAGCATATGTAATAATTGATGATCATATTTCACGGATCATGGATATGAGGATATCAAATTAATAACGTGAACACATGTTAAAGAACATGTGTTGAATTGACCTACCATGAGATAATACAAAAATTATTATATTCTTAAGTATCATCAGTTGGTCTCATACATAGCTTATATAGGATCAGAAAACATGATATCGTCATAATTTTCTACATGTGTAATAGTTTATTTAGAGGTTGCTAAATACTACTCCATAACTGGTTAGTCATAAAGGTAGTTTTTGGATTTACTATGAAATATGAGATAAATGTGAAAGATCAAGATAAAATTTGTCGCTCTATATAACGATATATATATATATATATATATATATATATATATATATATATATATATATATATATATATATATATATATATATATATATATATATATATATATATGCCTCTCGATATGGTTGGATTAAGAAAGTGCATGGTCATACTGAATATAGTTGAGAAGTCAATCACAAACTGAGCAATCCACTACATATTCGAGTAAAATATCGAGCTATTATAGGATGACACGTTTCTCGTTTTGAGTTCGATCTGTTATCATGAGACAAAGGAATCAATACATAAACACTATATAAATTCATCCAATATGATCTTTATATATATTTAGGAGCTGTTATGTCCTGCTAGAGACCGCTACTAAGTTAAGAATTGAAAATGAGTTTTCGGCTACATCAACCTACAGGGTCATACACTTAATGGGTTGAAACAACAAGAGTCCAGATGATAGACTTCAAGTGGGATACCATATTTACTCGTATTGAATCTGGTCAGAGGCTCTTCGAGTGGGATATAATCTCTATTCGTATCGGATAAAAATCTAGTCAGAGATTTTCTGAGTTAGATACAATTATAATCGTATCAGATAAGGATGCAATTAGAGACTATACATAAAGAGAGGCGCGGGGCTGAGAGAGGCATCCTGAGACACATCTATCGGAACACTAGCCGTCACCTCTCAAAACCCCATGTAATGCGCTCTAGTGCTAGCACACGACTTACAATATTCCATCGTTGGATGTATGAACTTTGGTAGAGACGTTGTTGCGACCATGGCGCTGATTAGGACGATTGTGAGAAGCAAATGGTGGCCAGAGGACAATCGACTACTTCCACTATACCGACGTGCGCTACATTAAACGGCCATTTTAGATCTATTTCGCTACACTACATGCAAGGTTGTTAAAGTCGTGATTCTAGTCATAGAATCGTACGATCCTACGAAACTAATATGACTCAAGTCACATTTTGAGTCGTACCTAGTAGAATCATGCTAGAATCACAATCCTAGTCATAGAATCGTAATAGAATCATGATAAAATCGTGTAAAATCACGTATCATCCAAGATTATGAAAGACTTTAGTGTTTGGCTGTGTTCTATCTCTCAATTTAAGTTGTATGTTAAATACTAAGTAGTTAATAGTTTAGACATTAAGATTTGGAGGTTTGAAATAATAAAAATTAATTTGATTATCTATTTGTTTTACTTTTTTATGTAAAAAGATCTGATTATGGCAATATTGATAAAATTACTCTTCTAGTCGTAACTCTAAATAATATAGAATTTAAACTATGATTCTAGTCGTGAATAAGATATATTTATTAATCAAATTAGATGCCAAATAACTAAATAAACACTTATATTATGGCACCTCCTTCATTTTAAGGGCAAAAAATATCACAATAATCCTAACAATTACTAGAAATTATCATATTAATCGAGAAAAAGATAAACATCTCCACCACTTATTTTGGTAGGACCAGATTATAACGGTGCAGATTAATTATCATATATGTATATTAGAGTTGCATAGCAAATACAATTGTATTTCAATCACAGACGGTAGAATTATATACCAAAGACAATTATATCATAATATATAGTCACACAATTACGTGGGCAAATATACCAGTTACACTTTAATGTATAAATTTCCCTCTTCATGGCAATGCCACGTGTCTTTGTCACTCCAGTTGAGTATTTGTTGAGAATACACTTTTATATTTCTTGAAATTATATTTTGGTTTATTTTTGTTGTCCTCTGGCGGATCTCGTTTGATTAGATTCACCCTTGGTCTCCTTTTGAATTGGGATTTTTAAGTGAAGTAACGGAAATTTGAGATTTTGCTGCCCTATTTTACAAAATGACACGTCTAATTTTAACTCTCACACATATATAGTGAAACATATATGAACATTTCACTATATATGAACAAGGTCGTAAATAAATCAAATAGGACACAGATGTCCACATGTAGTAGTCAACTTTATTTCTTTTGCAACATTAGTACAAATAAAATACATGAAACATCTAGGATGTCTTTGTAGATGATATTTTTTTATAAATATGCTAACAGAATTAAAACTCCACCCTTTCCTAATGCAGCAAATATTCTGATATTACTCCTAGCAAGCAATTTCTCATATAAAACTTAATCAATGGTAAGAAGACACAATTTTATGAAACACAAGCCGAACTATATATATGAGCCAATACGTGAAACCAAGGATTGCAATAGGACATATTGTTCAGCACCAAACGACATGTTTTCATGATCAAATATTGGACACATGATCATCAAATCACAAATTTCGCCTATGATTATACAACCAATTCAGAACAGCTTCATGGTCACAAAACAGAATGTGTGTCAGCAGCCAAAGGACTTACTCCCTCTAGTTACAAATAAATATTGTTTTGGGCTGTGTACAGTCAAGGTTTTGAAACTTTGATTATCGATATCTTTTCACATATTTAGATTAGATACATGAAAATTACATGTATAAATTTGTCTTGAAAAATATTTTATACAACCAATTTAGTGGCATCATTTTATCGAAAAGTACTTTTGTGTATATTAGCGATCAAAGTTTGAGAAGGTTGTCTACGCGCAATCTAAAATGATATCTAAAAAAGAACAGAGGAAGTAACGTACAAGAGGACTGCCTTTGCTAGACTAACACTAGCTGTAGCATTAGTTGGAACTAGAGATGGCAACGGGTAGATACCCGCTGGGTATAGCCAACCCATACCCGTACCCGATACCCGCACCCGCATCCGCTATAATACCCGTACCCGCACACAGGTATAGAAACTTACCCATACCCGTACCCGCGCGGGTATTTGTACCCGACGGGTAACCCATACCCGAATTGATAAGGGCATATACGGGGCACAGGTATATACAGGCGAGGGTATTTCCATCGGTTTCGTTTCGAATATATATATACGGGCCACAGGTATATGTACCCGTTGCTATCTCTAGTATACACCCGGCCGGGTATATTTTACACGCGGGTATGCAGGTACGGGTAGTATACACCCGCACCCGCACCCGCATACCCGATGAGTAGAGGTTTTTGCCCATTAGCATACCCACGGGTGAAGATATCTTTTCATACCCGCCTCCTTATCGGTAAAACCCATCGGATACTCGGGTTTTGGGTACCCGTTGCCATCTCTAATTGGAACTCATCATCTTGAATGAACAGTCTAGACAACCTCAAGAACTGAATTCAGCTACCTCCTCAGCATAACGTTAGTGACTTGATGAACAATATCAAGAGCTGTCAACACCTACATTAATTTGGCCAATATCAAATTGAATGGTAGATCACTGGAAGATCATTAACCATATCATTATGCAACCACAGAACCATATGAAGCATACCCATAGGTCAGAAGTGGTGATACTACAGAAAATTCTCAAATAGGCTAACAAAAAAGGCATGATGTCTGATTTGAAGGGTGCATATTTTCTCAATATTCAGGACTACAGCGTCTTCCACTCCTCATCAACCACCTCAAAAAAATGAAACAAAGCAAGGAAACAAAACATTTTTGGAAAAGGAAAATTTTTTGTACCTAGAGACAAGAGGCTACAAACAGCATTGCTATGGCTGGCGTGCCCGGCGGTGAAGAGTAGTGAGACTGACTTCAGTCCGAGCTCCCGTGCCTCCCTCACCACCTGCACGACCGCTTCATTACCAGGAGAAGCGTGTGGCGCAGGAGTCGACGCAGGATCGGAAATACACGAGGAGGGTGCGAACGATTGAGCGGAATGTGGGTGCAATGGTTGATCGAGTGAGGTACGGGGTGGACAGGCAAACTCCTCTTTTATATTAGTAGAGAAATATATCGTGTACAATTATTTGTATTCCCTCCGTTGAGAAATGAGTAGTATAACATGTATTTTGACTTTGCACAAGGATTTACGAGGTGATGAAATTGAGAAAGGTATAAGTTCTAAATGTACTTAATTTTAATTTTTCTTTAGTCTAATTTGGTCAGCTAAACAATGTCTATACTCATCATGTATCATTCCATCCATGCAACTAAACATATTCCCGTGCCATCCCATATATCCAATTAAGTAAGCCCTTGGATTATCCCATCCTATCCCACCCTACTAAATTCTCCATCATCTCAACCCATCCACCGTCATCCATCAAACCAAACACTACCTAAGATGCAGCCTCACCCTTCCATCCCTTGCAGGCTGCAGCCAAGCACTTCCTTTTTTTAAAGGTGCATGCAAACACTTCCACCTAGCACCACATCAAAAACCCTTTTACCAGGGCATCTACAATGCAGGTGTTTGAAAGGGTGCTTAACAAAAAAGACAATCGTTTTTATTGAGTATGGTGACTTATATCCTATCCTAATAGGACTTGAAAAAGGTGTGCAACAAGGATTCATATTCATACTTATTTTTAGAGCATTATTTTTACTTCACTTTGGTGGAGGACTAGTGGACTATATAAAGTCATAAGGTGTAGTCATAAAAAACCAAAGCTACAAACCAACTCATCCAAAACAAAAGATGCACGAGAGGATTAGAGCTTAGGTTATTCTTTTAGCACTAGATTCTTGTATAGAGTAAGGATTTGATGATTTTAAAAGATTCGAGATGGTTACGAGAAAGAAAAATCTCTTATACTCTTTTGAGATTATGGTTAAGAAATTTATGATCGGTTTTGCTAAGTTTTTCTCTCTTGTTATGACTGTTTCTTCGTCATTATTTTTGTCCTCTCTATGAGATTCATCTACTTCGTTCTTGATATTGTGCATACTCGTGTCATATATCGCAACTCTGATACGATCGGGAGGCTATTGTGCATAAGAAAGGGTGTTAAAGTATAATATTTTCCTTTCACGTAGGACAGATAAGATGCTCTTACAGTATGACTGCTTGATGCATGAGGTATCGATGCTTAATAGGTGCATCTCCAAGCTTGTGTATCCAATCTCCACCAGCATCACCAACGCATGCTTAATAGGTGCATCTCCAGCAGCATTGCCAGCTTTGTGTATCCAATCTCTCCATGCATGTCAGTAAGATATATAGACGACAACATCAAACGGCCCAAATCCATTTGAGGATGAGGCGATGATTTACGCCTCTCTCTCTCTCTCTCTCAGTGAGTTAATGTAGCAGTTCATGTTTGCCATGCCACTCGATCACGAGCATGCATGCATCTCGCGTTTCTTACCGAAGTAGTTAGTTGCTCCACGCCTGAGTCGCTGCTCCAACTCGCCAACATACGTAGCACTATAAATACGCGCGCACAAGAGCAAAAACCAAAAGGCAAACGAAGTTGCAGAAGCATCAAGAAACCAGATTAAGCAGCCTACCATGTCTCGCTCCTGCTTCGCCTTGTCAGGGCTCCTTATGCTCGCCGTCACGGCGAACGCCATGGCGCCCACGGATGAGGGCCTCAGGCCAAGCGCATCCTCGTGGCCGACCCCACCTGCAGAAGGATGCCACCACGCGCCTCGCCGCTGCGGGTGTGAAGCTGGCGTCCACCCTGGAGGCCGAGAAGAAGCACGGCGGCGGCGACGCGGCGGCTGTGCCGCTGGAGGGGAAACCGAGCGGCGGCGTGGCGACGCAGGGGGGCGACCAGAGCTCGTCGTCGGGCGGCACCGGCGGCGAGCACGGGAAGGGGGAGGGGAACAACAAGGAGGGGGAGAAGCAGGCCAAGAGCTGCCTGACCAAGGAGGAGTGCCACAAGAAGCGGCTGCTCTGCGGCAAGGGCTGCACGCTCTCCGCGCACACCAAGTGCGCCGCCAAGTGCTCCAAGTCCTGCACCCCCACCTGCTAGGAGCCTTGCGCCCCAGCAGGCCGGGCGCGGCAACTCACGATGGATCGAGTCCTTCAGTTCCATCCATCTGTGGGGTCTCGCAGTGCACGTCTTGCTACTCTCTGATTTGGTTGTTTGGTGAAGGGAATAAGGAGGGCCACGTACCTGCTGCATGCGTATACGCGCCCTCTCGTCTCGTGTCGTCGCATTAATTTGTTCAAGTCTCCATGTTTGTTTTAGGGTTTTAATCTTCGTCGTCTTTCTGTGTGGTGCTGGGTGTTGTTGCATAATAGGTCATTAATTAATGGTGAGATATCTGGCTGCAAGTTCAGTAGGAGTGGAACGTTGATTTGTTTGCCAGTACTGTTTTGGTATTTTACCAAAATTCACACGGTGTTCGTTGAAGGACGTGACGAGCCAACTGGTTGTCTAGCAAATTTACATCATTCCACACCTCTCACGCAAGCTTCTTGCAAACTTTCATTAAATCAACACCGAGTTATACCATCCCACACTTCGAGGCACGAGCACAGGCGCCGTTCTTATTGGTTTTTTGTTTTAGTTTATAAATAATAATAGAATATAAAGAAGTTTATAAAGAGAGATATTTATATGTGATTTTTTACCAATATAAATAAAATCACTACAGTATATACTATAATTGCCTAGTAAACTTCATTTAAAAAACACTCTGTTTAAAAGTTAGATACTATAGAAAAATTATTTACTGTAGAAAAACAGCTTTTAAAAGTCAATACGAATATAACCCTCTTTAAAAATAATGTACAATTGTACAATAATTTGATTCGCCCGTCAATCTTGTCACTAAATCGACTAGACAATACAACCCAACAAGAAACTATCAAATGCAAATAGTGATACACAGAGAAAGGGGGGGCTACGACCAGCAAAGCATTCCAAGAGACGAGGAAGGCCTTCCATCGATCTCACGGTCACGCATTCCATTGAGGCCGGTCTTTGGAAGCTGGTGAAACATCATGCGAGGAACACTGCAGCTGAAGTCATTGCTCTGGCGGCTTCTCTTCCCAGTTGACGAGGATGCCGATCAATTGAGGGTTAGTATGCGTACAAAAGGCACGAACAATAGCAACAAAAATTTATCTACTGCTCTCTGCTGGTGTGACTTGGAGCTTGATGATAGCGTAAAACGAGCAGCGCTCCATGCAACTGATTTCCAATCTTGGAGACACCAGATGGAAAGCAAATCCCACTTAATTGTGTATGTATGAGAATGTGTGGTCAGTCAACTACATAACTTCCTGGAAGGCAAGACTGAGCTCCTGTGCTGTGTTTGCAACTGCCCCTTTTCTTCTGTTAAATAAAAAGGAACAAGATATGAACGTTACGAAAATGCAAACCGTAAAACTTGATAGGCTTACAAAATTACTAAAAGATACGAATTTGGTTCAGGAAAATGTGGGTTCAAAAATCCTATAGTAAAGATTGCTGGGGGCCATGGATGATTACTCAACTAAACCAAGTCAGTAGGTTGCAACATTTTTTCTAATCATTTATAAGGTTCAGAAAGGGTCAATCCTAGCAGTGAGAACCAATAGGGTCTGGTACACGGATTGTGCCTTCTTTTGCACGGTTGGTTTTATTGAGCAATCACGAGACTCTTAAAACGTACAACCCAAGCAGTAAATGCAGGTTACAACTTACCATTGCAGTCAAGTTACATAGCTAGTGCAGGAGGTACAATTTCAATAATGTATCATAGATTATCCAATACCTTGTAAGAAACGGAAGCTTATTTTTTACTTTCTCCAATTCAATGAAGCATAGGTTGCACCGCTCCCGCCTAAGATGAACAAACAAATAAAACCACATTACATTATCTAGTACTGGCATATTAGGAGAGCACTTGACTGAAACAATACCTTTGCTCTGCTTGAAGATCTACACCAACAGAAGATGGACCAGCTGATACTGTTGAATGTATTATTGGCCCAAAAGTTCTGACAAGCTTCACCAACAATACCAATGCAACGCCTAAATGCCTGCAGAGATTTAATTCATTAGAAATAATGTGAATTGCAATGTAATAAACAAACAAATGGATAAAGTAAGACGGCATGGACTTGGCACAGCCCAACTCATATATGAATCAATCAACACTTTGATGCCAATAATTATCAATTCTACATAACCCCAGAACGCAATCATAATCACTCACAAAAGCAGCAGTAAGTTACCTGTCAGTTTTACTCTCCAGAAGGTCGGCGAGGACATGCAGTATAGAGGTACATAAATCTAGTGTGACTGTTTCACTTTTCTCCATCAGAACACTTGCCATATCAGCTGAAACCTGCAGTTACCAGAAATCGTTATCATCAATATACCGATTATGGTATGCAGAAGACAAAGGTCGAAAAGTACTGACAGCATGATCAGACATCTTCTCTATCGCTGTGACAACACCCTTGATGTCATTTCTTTCCCACATTTGATGCACAATCTGCAAATTACTTAAAACAGTAAGATACAGCCTTTGAGCTTTAAGCAATTGCACTTTGAAAACCTTGCAGTCAACAGTTTACTGAGCAATACAGGGGCTGAGAAGTCTGAGATTGCAATAGACAGCTATGTAGCCAATTCAACTAACCATATTTGTGGAACAACACCACATAGGGCGCACACGCACGCGCATATATATATATAGAGGTTTTCCCTTTTATCAATAACTTGGAAAATATATCTGATTAGTAAACATAAATGTTAACACAGATGGTTGGAGAATAGTTGACATTTTTTTCTTTGGCAACGTTACAATTACACAAGTCACAACCAAAAAAAGGCCAAGCACGCTACGGACCTGCAATTTTGTCAGCCGAGATCGTGTTGAGCTTAGAAATAGCTCATGCTGTGCCATTAGAACAGAGAGAACATCCTCATCACTCAATATGGTGGGAGTTTCAGCAGCTTGATTGCTTCCTCTCTGCAAAAAAAGAAGGAAAAAAGGTTGCAGAAATTAATTCTCTACGCAAAAGGAAGAGATAGTCAAACATCCAAGTGAGTGAATTCTACTATAACTTTCCAGGAATAAGCTGCGCTGCCAAAACAAGGTAAGATCCTCAACTCTTCATTTCAACAGATACTGGTCCAGCATGGGTTACGAGTAACATTGATGATCCATTCAGTTCATCTTTGGTTTAATTTCAAGGGATAGAATGGGATAAGTCAGGCTCTATCTCTGGTCCAAGACATCCATGGACATGAATAGGACAACAGAAGCCATCAGAAAAGATGATATCAGATTACTACAAGCACAGTATTTGCTAATTCAAATACTTGGAACCAAGAAAAAAAAACTGAACCATCTATCCATATGATGAACGTTGACATAACCACTCTAGTAACAGGGAACTACACGTTACAAGTTACAACCTTACAGCATCATTTTCCTCATTTTATCTATATAACATCCAAATTCCATATTGGTTAAAGACGATATAACAATACCATCAAGTAACAACTACAAAACAGAAGTGGTGTGGATAATGAATTTAACAGACAGAACAGGAAAGGAACAGATGCTATAAAAGCTTATGGGTTGTCTCAGACTTACAGATGAATACAACTGGCCTCTAGGAGCCACTGAAGCAGAATTGCTTATTGTTTGTTCTTCACGGCTAGGGGACTGAACCCTGCCTTCCCAATTAGAAACAACTGATCTTGCTCTTCCTACATGATACTTTTAAGATTCAGTCCCACAAAATATTGTAGCAAGCACCAAAGGATATGAAAATATATACCTGCTCTTGAAACTTCAATATAGCAGCTTTCTCGTGGTTTACGTATTCTAGAAACATCTGTGAAAGAGTAACAAATGCTCAAAACAGTTACAACTTAGTTACAGTATGAAAGTTGACAGGAATTTTAAAGTGGTGACACATGATTACCCAAAAGAAAATTCTCTTGCCAAAACACTGGGATCACTAATAGCTCAACAAATAGAACAGAGAACATGTTCTCCATTCTGAACGTAAGTCTAGCAAACCATGCTTGGTCCAGTTAGTACTGAACAAAGATGGCATTAATTAATCAAATTCAGCTGACAACTACAACAAATGCAAAATATCTAGCTCTATAAATAATTGAACACCTCAAACAAATAAATTTAGTTGCTCATAAAATTCTTGATTCACTGTAGAAGAATGGAAATTTCATTAAAATCATATAAGACTCATTACTTTTATGAGTTTTGAAATCCACAATTCCAAGAGTTGTGACTTATGATTTGTGAGTACATGTCTATTAGACACATCACGAAGGAAATCAAGCACAAATAATAGTCGTGAAACAGCAATTAAATCAAAATGTAGCAGCAGCACATAAAACAGATAAGTTAAGGGTACAGGTCATACAATTCTCACTGCGGTGACTTATATTTGGTTCTGCTGAACTGGAAAATCCCAGCCTGTCAACCGTGCCTTGTTTTACATCTTCACGGGTTTCTTCAGAATTTTCTGTTTGAATAACACCATTCCTCCGAGGAAGAAATATTTGACAAATAGTGTCATTTGTTTCAGTATTTTTGTTTCCCAAATCAACTTTGTCGGTATCAACTTTTCCATTGGTTAACTTCTGTAGTTCAGTGTATCTTGATTGGACTCTGAATGGAGACAACACACTTCCAGCAGAAGGTTCTCTCCTAGAATCAGAGGCCATTTCCACTCTTGAAGTTGTTCTGGGAACAATGACAGGTGCCGCATCAGCACTTTCTTTCCTTGAATCAGTAGCAGACTCTACCCTTCTGCTTGCCTTAGAAAAAACAGGTGCAGAATCAGAGGCCATTTCCATTCTTGAAGTTGTCCTTGGAACAGCAGAAGCAGGTGCTGCATCAACACTTTCTTTCCTAGAATCAGCAGCAGACTCCAACATTCTGCCTGCCTTAGAAACAACAGGTGCAGAATCGGAGGCTGTTTCCATCCTTGAGCTTGTTCTGGGAACAACTACAGGTGCCACATCAGTACTTTCTTTCCTAGAATCAATCGCAGGCTCTACCCTTCTGCTTGCCTTAGAAAGAAGAACAGGTGCATCAACAGCATCACTTTTAGATTCAGTAGCCAGCTCAGCTCCTGAGCTAGTTCTTGGGACGATCACAGGCCCCACATCAGCTTTACTGAAATTCTGAAGATTAGAAGCATTGTCGCTCTTCAGTGAACTTCTTTTCAAGGTGGTGCCAACGGATGCAAATGTTGAATTTCCAACTGTTCTAGTTCTGGAGCCAATCCCATCCCTTTGAGGTGTGCTTGAGACCAACCCACTTGCTTCAGTATGGTAAGAAGAGCAGATAAAGGACAGATTAGGCATATGAAGGGTTTCAACGTTAAACATAAAAACGTACATATAGAGAAGATCGGTGCCATACAAGCTGTTGATTTTGTCTCTTTGGGTACAGAATCTGAAATTTGAGAAACTGAGAGTCTTCCTGTAGAAGATTTTAAGTTATTCTCTGAATTTTGTAGAACTGATGATCGCCCTATGTTAGCCCGTGAACCACTGTCATTTTGTAATGGCATAGTGCTACTTGACGAAGTCTTCAATTCAGAATGACCATTTAGTTTTGTTGAAGTACCAGTTGCGTATGGCTCAAGACGCTGCCAATTGATTGCTTGGTTAGTACATTCAACTAACAAAAGGAAGACTGCAGCTGAGAATAACATATTAGTGTTAAAAATGTACCAGAGAAGCCAATAACATACCGCTAGATCAACAACCCATATGCCAACACAACTTTGATTAAAAGAACAACCAAGAAGTTTTCCCTCATGGACATTTAGATCAGACAGTCTAGACCATCCCACGTCGACTGTGTCATGGCATCTTATTGGTTCCCAAGAGAAAACCTGTGTAATTTAAGAGTAGTTTAACTCTGGAAGACATGGAGAACGAGAGGTCTGTCGTGATGTGGTCACATGAGAAATTAATAGCACTACCTTCAAACCTTCATGCAACCCACATAACAGAGATCTTCCATCAGGATTGAATGTCATGGATCGAACACCTGTTGTCTGATATTCAAATAGAAACATCAGCAATTAATTAAAATGAACATAATAAATGATTATATTGAACTGAACTGTACTTTCATGTATGAGACTTCGTAGTTAGCTTCTATATGGATCACACCCCCTTTAAGCAATAAGTGAAGAAAATATAGCATCGACCATGGTGAGTATCTCCCCGGCCTTTTTTATTTTGATGAGACGGGAGGGGATACCCCTACTAATGCCACTCATAGAGGAAATTGTTAAGGGTATTAGGAGATATAATAGAAATTGTATTATTCCTTTAATCCTTTCCTTATATGTCTTTGATTCCTTATCAGTATATGGCATATTTCCTATAATATCACTTTGTACTACTTATATATATTGCCCTTTGTACCTCATGAATACATACACAATATTCATAATATAGTATCAGAGCATAGGTTAGAGTTAGGATTACTATAGCTACCGTCTCCTAGCCTCCACTCATCTTCCGCATCTACTGCCCTCGGGAGGAGCAATCTCCGCTCCCAAGGGTGACCACGTTCTTCAAAACGCTCCACGGTTGCGATGGATTTCATTGGAATGACGACTGCGCAATGGCCTTCGACGATCTAAAAAGGCATCTCGCCGAGCTCCCAACTCTGGTGTCCCCTGCACCAGAGGCTCCGCTATTGCTTTACATGGCAGCGGCTCCCTCAACAGTTAGCACAAGCCTCATCTTGGAGGAGGGTCCATTTAGCGGCCAATATACTTCGTATCGGAGGCCCTTCAAGGAGCCAAGCATGGTACACCGAGTTGGAGAAACTAGCCTACGCCCTCGTCATGGACTCGCGCAAGCTCTGGCATTACTTTCTGGCGCATCTGATCACGATGCCCTCGTCATTCCCACTAGTCGAGATGCTGCAGAACAGGTAGGCTACAAGTCGCATCAACAAGTGGACAGCCGAGCTTGCACCTTTCTCCCTAACTTACGCTTCCCGCGTGGCGATTAAATCGCAAATCCTAGCAAACTTCGTTGTGGAGTGGACCCCGTCAGCCCAACCGTTGACCCAGCCACTCGCGGAGCCGGTGTAGAGTCTCCATACCGACGGAGCTTACGGCGCCTCGGGGCTGGTGTTGACGCGGTCATCACTACACCTGAGGGCCGCCGAGTGCTCTACTCCACGCGCCTAGACTTCACAGCGACCAACAACACCGCCAAATACGAGACACTGTTGTTTGGCCTCACCAAGCTAAAGGCCCTCGGCACAGAGGGTCTTGGAACACACAGACTCACGATTGCTCACCGGACATGTCGACAAGTCCTACCAGGCCAAAGGCGTTGACCTCGCCAAGTACCTAGCTGTTATTCGAGCGCAAGAGCATCACTTTCTGGGCATCACGGTCAAAGGTCATCCCAAGAGCTGACAATGAGGACACGGATGCACTCGCCAAGTCTACAAGCCAACGACTACAGCCGCTGACGGGGGCATTCATCAAGATCCTTGCCGTTGCAGCCATCCCACAAGATCAGCACAACCCCGTCCTAGTTCACCAAATTGCCAGCAACATCCGTCCGAAGGGTGGGGGATGGAGCGTGCTTTTTACGACTTCGTCCCGCGCTCACTTTGTCAACATACGTCTGAAGGGTGGGGGACGAAGAGCGCTTTTGAAGCCTTCATCCCGTCGTCGACTTCATTGATGTCCGTCTGAAGGGTGGGGAACGGAGCACACTTTTTACGACTTCGTCCCGTCGTTCACTTCGTTGACGTTCGTCCGAATGGTAGGGGATAGAGCACGCTCTTTATGACTTTGTCCCGCCGCCCGCTTCATCGACTTCCGTCCAATGGGTGGGGGACGGAGTGCACTTTTCAAGCCTTCATCCCGCCACCGACTTTGTTGATGTCTGTACGAAGGGTGGGGGACGGAGCGCACCTTTCAAGCCCTCGTCCTCACGCTTTTCAATACTTCACCCCGCCGCGGGTCATGTGGAATGCGTGGCCTAGCCTTCCTACCTACACGCAACCACTTTTGCCTTCCCAGTAACTACGTGCGAGCCATTTCGGCCGCGTCAACAGCATTCTCAATCGTTACGAGATGACCCGCAATGGCCCACTGTTTTGCTACTTCAGTGTGCACGACAACAGGGATTCCTCCGTGACTACGTCCTATTCTTACTAAGCTAAGGCGAGCGGTGTCGCCATGGTACACAATACTCCAATCATAATCGTTTTGGTTAAGTGTTACAATGATACAATGTTCGAAACACACAATAAAAGAGGGAAACGGTTACTCTTAGGCTACTCTCCGTCCGAGCTCTCTATCTTTATGTACTCTGATGGAGGCGTCGCTCGTTGCAAGCCGCTCCGCCCAGAACCGCAACGACTCCTCCATCCATCCCGAGTGTCGCAGCCAGTGCCGAACAAGACGGTTCGGAATAAGGAGCCAGTCTTCCTCAAGTGCCTACTTGCCATGCAAACATCAACCTGCCGATCAACTGGGACGCTCGACGCGGGCTCGCCGTCTTCGTTCCACTGGGGCACATCGCCTAGCCAAGTGACGAGGTCCATCCTCGCGCCCAGAGTACGCTTCATAGCGACTTTCGCCGTAGCTTCACCAATATACTCCTATATCCGGTAGTGGAAGGCGTGGGTGGACCGACGTATCGTGTGCAGCACCTCAGACATCGTTATGTTCCCCGCGGGCAAGTCCATCTGGGGTTGGCCAGTTTCCCACATGCAAGCAGCCCCAAAGATTAACTAGACCAAGGATCATTTGGGTGGTCACAAGCGAGCAATGGTTGTCGTAGGCACGTGCGACATTGATGAGGACCAGTCGGCCCAAGGCCCAATAGCCTACACGGGTTGTATTCTGAAGCATGCAGCCGCCATATATATATGTCTACACATACATGACGTGAGAACACACAGGACTAGATAATTTTGGACTAAATCATTGCTTAGTGCATGATTTTGTTCTTTTGATAGCTACTCAAATCCAATAGAAAATCTGCGAGTTCTTGCAAATAGAAATCGTTCAACCTTTCCGCTGAGAATTGGAAGCGTGATAGGGCCTCGCTTGGTGGACGTGAAGTTCGGCGCGTGTGTTCTTGCGAATTAAAGAGCGTTCGTTCTTGCATTGGCAACAGAGGATCGTTACGATTCAAGAGAGGGCACGTAAGTATCCAATCCTACGTCGAAAAGATCGGACGACTCCGTATCATCTTGATATCAGAGCTAGGATTCTTTACCTTTGTTTTAGATTGATTTATTTATTTTATCCCATAGTCCATCAACCAAAAAAAATCCAAACCCTAGTTTTTACATCTGTTATTTTTGTGAGTTTTGTTAGGTTTTAATCCATTAGAATTTTTGTTTAGGTGCTGATCATTCGTAATCCTTCGCGTAGCTTAATCATTGTGTTCTATTTAAACCCTAAAATTTGTTGGGTTTGAACTCCTCAAATCCAGCAACAAAAAAACCGACTTGCTACAGTGCCACGCTACCATTGCTACAGTTCCCGTGCTGCTACAGTGCCATGATCGCTATAGTAACCGCGCCGCTTTGCTACAGTGCCCTCCGCAGCTACAGTACTGCGCAGTGCTACAGTAACGTGGTAGCTACAGTGCTAGCTACAGTACCGCATCGCAAAAAAATTGAAAAAAAATTCCTATTCATCAATTGAGACCAGCTGTTGAATATTGCATCTAGGGTTGTTCTTGAGTATTTTACGCACTTGCTGAAATTTGAACTTGTGAAGGCATCTCAAACAACCATAATTTGGCTACCTACACACAAAAAAAGGAGAAAAGGCAAGCTGATTTAAAAAAAAGGAAAGAAAAAAAAAAGAAAAGTGAGCTTTGACCGAATTGGGGATAGCCAATTCCAGTCATAATTTTCAGATTGCGTAATTTAACTTCTTGAGCAATCTTGTGCTCTTACATTCACATCTTTGCAATTGGCTAGCGTCTCTCCTAATACTTGGTGCAAAACGAGCTATTTAATCGTTAATTTCACATTGCCTCTATTTAGCTCATTTCTTTATTTGCATTGAGTCACATTGATCTTTGCGTGTACGTTCATACACTTCACTTAAACATTTTGGATCAGCACTTAGGCAAAGTATTCTAGCTTGGATTATTACTTAACTTACAAAATCAAGAATTTCATATTGCTGGGATATACACTTCCATACCAAACTCCACTAAATAACCGTTGTTGTGCAATTGTGAACACTCTTATATTCACTTGATCATCACGTTTATATTCGCTTGATCATCATGTTGTCATTGAAGCTTTTATCAAGTGTAAGTTCTTATTGGTCTTAATTCATTTTGGAAAGGTGAGAACTTTACTTGTGCAAGAAAAAGAGTGAGATTGAGTGATCATATATTTTGTTATTGCTTCGTGTTTTCTTTGCATAATCTAACCATGTCACGTGGAGAAGATAACTATAGTGAGGAACATGAAGTTAATCTTAATGCCCTGATGACTCATTTTCAACATCAGGCATTGAGAAGTACATTACAAGAAGAATTTGTAGCTGGCACTACTGTAATGGGAGAACAATTCAAGACAGATATGCAAGGTCTCCGCATTGAACTCAAAGCGGATATACAAGATCTCCGCATTGAGCTCAATCAACAGATGAACATGTTACATGGGAATATTGTGAACGACGTTGTGCGAGCACTTCGACCACAACAAGAAGACAATGTTCACCCTACGGCTGCCCTTCCTCCACGTGGTGAGGGAGCGGCCGCTGCCCGAGGTGGTTAAGAAGCTCAACAAAAGCAAGACCACGTGGTAGCAAATGCCGTTCGTCCACCCCCACATAGGAGAGGTGAATGGGGCGGCTTCCATGGTTTGGGAGGGGCCATGGACATGGAGGCCGTGGTGGGGAAGCACTTCGTTTCGACGACGACTTTCTTCACTACGATGATGGCTACCGCCGTCGTAACCGTTACGGCAATGATCGACCACATGAGGAGAAGTTTGGAAAGCTCAAATTTACTATGTCAACATTTTCAGGTACATATGACCTTGAGGATTACCTCACTTGGGAGCTCAAGGTGGACAAAATGTTTCGCCTACACAATTACTCCGAAGAGAAGAAAATTCATATGGCGGGCCATGAATTCACTGATTATTAACTCATATGGTGGGAACAAGTTCAAAATCAAAGGCGAGAGTACGACAAGCCTCCCTTCACTACATGGGAAGAGATGAAATACCACATAAGAGCAAGGTTTGTTCCTAAATATTATAAATGTGATTTATTTGATAAATTGCAACAGATGAAGCAAGCAACTCTCACGGTGGAGGATTACTATAAAGAGATGGAAATAGCCATGATTCGAGCTAATATATATGAGCAAGAAGAGCAAACAATGGCGCGATTCCTTACTGGTTTGCACCCTTCCATCAAGCGCATCACCAAATTTCAGCCATACAACAACATGGTGAAATATGTGCATCAAGCAACCAAGGCTGAGAGACAAGTGCAACTTGATATGCGAGCAACAAGAACATCATTCTACTTGCCCCGTTCAGCATCTACAGGAGGTAAACCCATATCTCATTTCAATTTTTTTTAAAGCTAACCAATCTAGTGGAAGTTTTGCTCTTAGTACATATGCTGCACCATGCAGGAAGGATGTTACAACACCAATTGCTAAGAAGAGTTCAGCACATTTGCCTTCATCTTCAATGGGTTCTATAGAAAAAGTACTGCCATCCAATACTTTAAATGTCTTGGACGAGATCATATACAAAAGGATTGTCCAAATAACAAGGTCATGTTGCTATTGGAAAATGGTGAATATGACTCTACTAGTAAGGAGGAAGGTGAGACCCTTGCTGATTTTGGAAGATTTGGTGAAACACATGTGGAAGGACAAGGGGAGGAGGGGAATGAAGATGGTGTTTGTGACCCCGAGACTGGCCCTATACTTGTGTGCACACTGACAGTGTTGAGTGTGCAAGCAAAATCAAATCATGAACAACGCTCCAATCTTTTCCAAACACGAGCTCAGGTGAGTAAGGATGGTAAGTGTTGCAAAGTCATTATTGATGGTGGAAGTAGCCACAATTTAGCTAGCAAAGAGCTTTGTTGTAAATATGGATTGAAATATAAGAAACACTCACATCCATATCAAATTCAATGGTTAAACAATAACGGTTTAATGAATGTTGGGTATACAGTTGATGTTAGTTTTCATATTGGCTTTTATCATGATACTGTAGAATGTGATGTTATGTTCATAGAAGTTTGTCACTTGTTATTAGGTAGGCCTTGGTAATATGATCATTTTGTAATTCATGATAGAAGAACTAATCAATACAAATTTATGTGAAATAATAAAGAAATAGTGCTACGACCATTCACTCCTTCTCAAATTATATATGCTAATATGCAAAAGGTTGAGGTGAAAATGAAGAATGAGAAAGGGAAGGAACAAAAAAGTGTAATTCCACAAAAGGTGAGTGAGAGCCACAAGCTAATATTGAGCGGTAAAAGAAAAGATGAGGGAGAGAAAAAGTTAGTCATGATTGCCACTAAATCTGACTTGAGAGAGATGAGAGATGATTCCACTTTGGAGCATGTGCTATTGCTGTACAAAGATGTTTTGCTTTCTACTACTGACTTAACATCTCTTCCTAGTGTGGTTACTCAAGTGTTACAGGCTTATGAAGACGTCTTTCCGAAGGAGGTATCCGCTGGTCTACCACCCATACGCGGAATCGAACATCAAATTGACTTGGTACCGGGAGCTCCACTTCCTAACCAACCGCCGTACCGCACCAATTCAGAAGAGACAAAAGAAATTCAGTGGCAAGTGCAAGCACTCATGGAAAAAAGACGATACAGAGTCGAGGATGACTCCTTTTCAAGAGGGAGAGAATGATGAGGACCAGTCGGCCCAAGGCCCAATAGCCTACACGGGTTGTATTCTGAAGCATGCAACCGCCATATATATATATGTCTACACATACGTGACGTGAGAACACACAGGACTAGATAATTTTGGACTAGATCATTGCATTGTGCATGATTTTGTTCTTTGGATAGCTACTCAAATCCAATAGAAAATTTGCGAGTTCTTGCAAGTAGAGATCGTTCAACCTTTCCGCTGGGAATTGGGAGCGCGATAGGGCTTCGCTTGGTGGTCGTGAAGTCCGGCGCGTGTGTTCTTGCGAATTAAAGAGTGTTCATTCTTGCATTAGCAACAAAGGATCATTACGATTCAAGAGAGGGCACGTGAGTATCCAATTCTACGTCCAGAAGATCGGTCGACCCCGTATCAGGCATTCAGTGCAAGTGCCGAGGGCTCTCCAATTCTCTGAAGGCTGCTCAGAAGGTCCTCTGGTCCATGTGCCCGGGGAGGGACTTCGACCGCGAGGTCAGCTTGTGTACCCTCCAGGAACTCCATCGACCCCCACACCGATAGGGCAGCGTCTCCTAATACGTGGTCCCTTGGTGCTAGCTCGGATGACAGTCAAGCCTTCTCTTCCAGCCCCGCAATTTGTCGCAGCAACCCCTCGCACTCCTCGGCGGTCGAACACCGCATCTACTCCACCAAAGCACGCGTGTCAGCAATGGCCTTCGCACCTTGCATCTCTAGGAAGCGGATGCGTTCATCCTTTGCCGCTGTTGCGGCAACCGCATCCGTGGCAGACCGACGAGCGGACATGGCCTCCACCTCCATGGCGGCTACTCGCTCCTACAGAACATTGCGTTCACGGTACCTCACCACCTGCACAACACAAGCAAGAGCGAGGGCCTACGTGGCACCCCGGTGTCAGCAACCAAAACTAACCGCGGTATCAACATATTGTCGCATATGTACCATCATCTCCATCGCCTTGAGGGAACTCTCTAGGAGCTTCGACCCGCACAAAGAGAGCACATGGCGATCCACAACCGCATCCGCACAATCCGCGACTCCTTGGAACACACTTAGTGCCTCCGGACAAGGGATGAAGTCCACCACAGAGCCACCGGGACTCCGAACCACCAAACGACCCATCCACGGCGACAGCACCAACCGGGACGCGACCAGTTCCGTCACTAGAGCCCTATGCGTGCCCCAGAGATCGAGGACCTGCTAACGCCGAGGACAGCGTCAGGGAGCAAATCGGAGAGAGCCTCGCGAAGTCGCGAAGGAAACGAATTATTCGTACCTGTAGCCCAACTGGGAGACATCGGTCGGGAGGCCGCAATGCTCGCGGACTCCATATTTGGGCTTGCCAAAGCAACACCGACAACACTGGCACCGAAGCCCATTTCAGGAGTGGCGAAGTCCACGTCAGAGTCCGAGTCCTTGACGCGTGCCGTCAGCGCCAATCAGAAACTCGTGCCCGCGAGCACGGGAGAACACACTCGAGCACGCTTATTTGAATCAACACCAGCGTACGGCGTACCATCCCGAAACGAATTTAATGATAACGCTTTAGTCAAATTTGTCGTTCAAATCGAAAACGAATTTAACCCTTTAGTCACATTGTGATTAACTCATGACTAACGGATCAAGAACATATGACCCATTCATTAATGGACAATGTGCATAGAGTATATCATTCAAATAAATAGAACAACATTTGTTCTTTATTACGAACTCATAACCACCATCTTCCTCCAAACATGAAGAAGAGATCGCATCTATGAAATCGCTATAAAAATCTCATCGAGGCGATCAAATCAACCCAAATCCGAGCCATTCAAAATGTCTCAATTTTCATTAGATCAATCATATTGATCATCGCGATCGATATACTTGAGGAGACCGCAACACAAGGTCTCGATCTGTTGGCTCGATCATCGATCGTATGCGCGCAGTTAGTCCCGATGGTGATTCCAAGGTAGGGCAAGTCGCGCGTACATCAAAGAAGGAGCACGAACTAATCTTTTTGGCCACATGATGCTATCAACTCATACCTATTTCAACCCCTTATGACCGATTGATCTAATCAATCCGTGCATCTACAAGCGCATGATCCAGACCACATACTACGCAGCTTTGCTCTGATACCACTGTAGGAGAACAGGTAGGCTACGCTAGCTACAACATTTCCTTTTCTACCGCGTTCCACCAGAAAACATGCGTGTAAGAGAGTCATGGATAGTTACCACTATATAGGGGTGAAAACGGATCGGATACGGACGGATAATGTCTCTACCATATTTGTTTTCATATTTTTTTCGGATACGGATACGAAAACGGATAACTCGAATACGAATACAAATACGAATAATATCGAATACTGAGATACGGATCGAATACGAATCGAAGCGAATACGATTTACAAATATTTATCGAACATGAAAACCCCTTAAACTATACATCCAAAATTAACGAAAATCGTAAATAGTTTGTAACATCCGATTTTCGGAGTTTACAAAGCCTGCTTTTAAAAATAAATTTTCGAATTAAATCAAGCTTAAAATAAATTTTTAGAATTTAAAATAATTTAATATAAATAAATTAAACTTTAACATGAGTTGAAAATATTTTATTTGTGTTCCTCGAGTCTCAAGGATTTTTAGGTATTTTTGGTGAATTTTGGGATTTAATTGCTATTTTCTAGAGCCTTTTGGATTTTATTCGGATTTTGGAAATAAGAAAATGAGGAGATTCTAGAAAATCAGGATATCCGGTTTCGTTTTATCCGGATTATCCAGTATCGTATCCGTATTCGACGGATACTAGGCTTATGTATTAGTATCCGTGATCAGATAAAAATCGTGATCCGTATCCGTCAGAAATTATCAGGAAAAATCCGATCCGACACAATCCGTATCCGTATTCGTCCGGATCGGTCGGAAACTATCCGATCCGTTTTCACCCCTACCACTATATACGCTGCGCAGCGGAAGAGTTGGAGCAGCCCGGTCCAACGTAGATGCGCGTCGATGAAGAAGCAGTCGATCGTTTCACGAACTAAACGTCTCCTCCTCGCATCCTAGCAATAGCCTTGCGCTTCTCGCCGATCAGCACAGCAGCAACTGCAGCGGCGCCTCCACGGAGTCCACACATTGGGATGGAACGTCGTGCGCTGGTGTGCTAGCATCGCGCGCCCGGCTAAAGTTTCGGGATACGGCCGAGGGAAGGTGGCGGCCAGGGTTTTCAGCATAGTCATAGATGCCTCACGGACTGACAAAGGCGAAGCCACCTCCCCAGGGGCGTCCTCGACCTCATTTCCCTCAGCAAGCTCGGGGCCCTCGGCCTCGCCAACCTCATCACCCAGGCCCTCCACCGGACTCAGCACCGGGGACGCCTGCGCTACCTGTCCAACAGTCCTGCTCGGGCTCAAGGTCCTAGTTCGCATAATCTATGGACTCCGATTCGCTCGTCGCGGCAGTCTCATCCGGCTCACCCAATTCATTTGGCAGAGGGGGCGCCGAGCACAACGGCTCGGTCGCGATGGGAGACCGGACACCTCGACGCGAAGGGGATGCCTCCGCTCCGTCGCCCTCGCGTGGACGCGGTCGACCACTGCTAGGCACAGGATGATCTAGCACGGGGATGCCAAGGGCTTCACACACTCGGTTCACGCAGTCGAGGTTCAATGTTGCTGACGCCTGAAGGCTATGCTCCTTCACGATATACGGCCCAAGGAACACGGCCACAGCACGCTCAGCATCCTCAAGAGTAAGTGCTCCATGAGTAGACAATGGGGTCACTAACGAGCGACCACATAGCAAATGTAACATTGTGACGGTTAGTGCGAAGTTCTTACTTGGCTCAACCGGTCTCGAAAGTGAAGCAATGTGGGGCGGAGACGGTCATCACGCGCGTGGCCAGGCTGAATCTGCCATAGATAGGCCAGCGCAGACACACCAAACATGTTGTACTCCTCGCGAGGTCCGCATATTGAACCAAAGGGCGACCCCAAATAGCCTCCACGCGCGATGCTCGTCTTCGCGATCGAGCGTCACCGCTGGAGACATATTGAAGTCCATCAAACGCCCCGACCACTTCAAACTGTTGTCGCCCTCCACCTAATGGTAGAACCACCGGTGCATCCAACTCAACTCCCACTTTGTCCTCGTCGAGTTAGTCGGGAATAGCTTCGTACATCCGGACCAAAGCACGAAGTTGATGCTTCCCAGGTTGGAGTGCTCGCCCTCAGCGAGCTTCTTCGGCTGGCATCGTGTGTCATGAAGGAAGACAAACAACGTCAGGCTCGACCATACCGTCTTCGCCCGGGAAGCCCAACTATAGAGGACAAGTCAAATGATTGCGTTGGGGGTCAGCTACGCAAGCTCCAGCCCATACAGCCGAAGGATTTCGCCGATGAAGGCTGTCGTAGAGATGCGGAGCCCAACGTTGAAATACACGGCGAAGACGACGGTCTCCAACTCCGTCAGCCAAGGCTCCATCTCACCAGCAGAGGGCAGGTGAACCGCCTCGCGCCCTGAAATCTTTCCATCGTGCACTAGTGACCGAATCAGTTCTTTGGCCGCCAGAGTCGGCCCCAGCAAGTTCGTGCAGACACCGTTCACCTTCTTCGTCGCATTCCACCGCTTGTTGGCCGTCGACGAGTCGCGCTCCACCAGCTCGTATTCGACCTCGGTCGCCGATGAGCTCCCACGGCCGGACACGCCGCCGTGGCTAGATGAAGCGCCTACGGCGTTGCGCCGAGAACGTTGGTCGCTCGCTGCCACGAGGCATCTTCACACAGGGCAGGACAACGGCGCGACAACGGCAGGTGCACTTGGGGGCGGGGCGTGGAAATGGTGCGGCCAATGGCAACAACCAATGCACACAAGGAGAGGAGGAAGAAGACCAAGTGGAGCCGCGTCTTGCCAGGGGAGCCAGATTTAAAGGCGCGAAAACACGGCGCATGACGCACCCATCGGAAGCGCACCCGTGTCCCATGCTACAGGACCCAGAGACAACCGCAGTCAACAAAACCCAACCCATGGGCCAACTGTTCAACAGGCCGAAGGGGCGGAGGAGGCCAAAAGGCCTGGCGACATGGTTCGGCCTGCTCAAGATGAAGCCCTTTACCATGAGAGAGTACTGTTGTAGAGAAGGTCCCTACCTGCATCCATTCGGTCTGCTAGGCCAAGAGGTCCAATATGGCATGTGAAAGACACTTATACTCCTGGAATAGTAGACCGCTGTGGGGATGTTATTGTAACCAGGCCTTATGGCCATGAATATATACATCTGGGAATAAGAAAGGAGACACGGGCTCATTTTCTTCCATACACACTTTGCTAGTCTCTCCATTTACTATTTGGTCCGTAACCACAATAGAAGTACATCCTCCCCATTACAATAAAATGCATGCCAAAGCTTGATCTGAATAGGGTGGATAATCCTCACAACAAAATCCAAGATATTAATATACCTCAGGTCCAGTAGAACCAATCGGCTCAAAGGTCTCCAAATCCCAGAACTTGACAGTTTTGTCAGCTGAACCTGAATGAAGCAACGATGTCATGTAACGAATCTTTAGTTGCAAAGCACACACAAAATAGGCAAAGGCAACATCTGACAGAAACAGTTTTATTTGAAATACTGTTCACAGCCCAGAAGAAAACAATATGCATCTCCGCTAGAACCGAAATGGAATTCTTATTCCATGCCACTAAATCAAAAGCTTCTATTAAGCATATTCTACAGAATTTCAGCAAAGTAAAAGGATTAGAATCTATCAACACTTTG
Source organism: Melocanna baccifera (assembly GCA_036346265.1). Taxonomy (NCBI): domain Eukaryota; kingdom Viridiplantae; phylum Streptophyta; class Magnoliopsida; order Poales; family Poaceae; genus Melocanna; species Melocanna baccifera. The sequence continues at coordinate 791,896 of CM070685.1, read as the reverse complement.
AAACTCCTCACAGATGTGACACCAAATGAAGTAATGAACAATAAGCCGCTTATATGTGGAAACAAGGAAGACATCCCGCAACGAGATTACGATTGAAATGCATACTGATTTGCTTGCATACAACAAGTTGAGAAGTAAAAATATGCCAGAATTAGACAATTTGACATTTTGTGTGGTTAGACAGCAAATGAAAGGCAGTTTATTAAATTGCCAGGACATTTACAATATAGATGGACCAGTAAATATCATTTACGACCATAATATGGCAAAATTCACTTTACCATTTAAAGCATATAGTCATATTTTAAATAGCATGTGCATGCTTTATTAATTTGGCCACTCAATAACAAATGAGTCTCTTCTCCAAAGTCCAACCAAATGCAAAGACATAAGTCCAAGAGTTAAGCATAAACAGGTACAGAGTGCAACCAAAAGGGACAAAGAAAAGTTAATAATTAAGTGACAGATCAGCATTATAACATCTGAACCTAACCTGTTGCCAGAAGGAACTCATGGGGATGGAAATCTATGCACTGAATTTGACCCTCATGGCACTTGAAATCATGTAATAACTTTCCAGCTGTCAGATCCCAGAGCTGCCAAGGCAACAGTGATTATAAGTTCAATAAAGTAGGAGATATAATTATCATGTTGAGTTTCACTAAAATGAAAATAATCAACAAGCTGTTTTAAAAAGCCTTAAAGTTAATTGATACTAAATTACAGCACACGGATATAGTATGTGCTTAAAAGGAATATGAAAAAAAATGAAACTACATGACCAGAATTGGCAATTGAAAATGAAGTATAGACAGCATTGACTTGTTGGCAAATGATACCTTCACTACATTATCTTCACCGCCAGACACAACCCACCGGCCATCAGGTGTGAATCTAATAGCATTCACCCCTCGTGTGTGACCTTTGTACGTGTGGATACACCCCTTCCTTCGTATATCCCATATCTTCAGATTAGTGTCCAATGACCCAGAGGCGAAGAATTCCCCAAAAGGATGGAAATCAACTGACATACAGTTTGACCTATGTCCAGTAAGAGTGCGGACAACTGCATACAACAAGCCAAGTGATGCAATTAATAAAATACAGTGACATAGAATGAGTGTTCATAAATTCATATAGTGGTAAGTCAAGCATCTATTTTTTACGTACTCTTCGCCTCCTCTAAATCCCATAGTTTTATTGTTCCACTGGCTGCTCCTGCAGCCACAAACACTTCTGTGGAATCAAAACTAACCGATTCCACAGCACTTGTATGCCCTGATAAACTCTGTAAAACCACCATAAGACAAACAAAAAAAATTGTGAATCAAATAATATTCCATGAACTAAAAACATCACGTGTAACAACTCCGATAACTGTAACCACCACGATCACACACATAATTGTGTACTAGGTCGATAGTTAACATAAAAGTATCTCCATATTAATTGAAGACCAACATAGAGAGAACTATGCTGGAGAGGCCATCGACAGCTAAAATGGTGAATCTTCATCTAGTAATCGTCAAGGTTCAGGCAAGAGTTTTGTTGGGTTGAGTTCAGTGTTTTGTTTGCCTACTTAACAGTAGAACCAGATTTGACATACTAGCCCATACTTAGATTCAGCACAAGACAAATTAATCTTACCAGTATTGAATTTGGCTTCCCGATAGCCCAAAGGTTAACCTTACGATCCTCTCCTCCTGTGACGAGAACCCGTGAAGTCTTCCTCCCAATCTTGAGGCAGTTGACATTGGATGAGTGCGCCACAAACTCCTCTACGCAAAATTCAAGTCAAGGTATTCCAATGTCGCAAATTTAGCAACCAAATCACCCAAAAAAACTCGCATTACACCAGTGTACCACTTCAACACATTGGGAGCAATTTCGTGAACACAGAGTGGCAGCAATTGCACTTCACAGACAGTTAAACAAAACTCCCTAACGACTAATCAGTAATCACCCACAGCTCACTGTGACGCAACCACTAAATCCTCAATTATCTCAACGAGGGACAAGCAAGATAAAAGCAACAAAAAATTGAGAGTCGGAAGCTCCCCCTGAAATTTGCAGAATAAAATCGCCCAGCTAGCAGAACGAACGCGACAGTAGCGATGGATCGGTCAAACGGACACAATGCACCTCCCCAACAAAATTCTGGAAAAGTTGGCCAAACAATCGAAACAAATTCACGAGGATACGGAGCTTGTAGGCGCGCTTGGTGTTGGTCGTCATGGCCGGCACCTCCGTTCGGAATACTGCGCCGCCGGCTCTAATCTCATCTCAGATCACACCGCCGCCACGGCGCCACCCCGCGACCCCCCACGACCGGATCTCACGTCGCCGCCTGTCCCCAACCCAACTCTACCATCCACACTCGCACCTCAGTCTCCCTGCCCCCCGGGGGGAGGCCGACCCCGCCGCCGCCACTGCCCGGTGGGCCCACCACCGCGCCTCAGCCGGCGCCGCCGCCGCTCCGAGAGATGCGAAGCGAGTGGAAGGTGGAGGAAATGCGCTGGTGATTTCGGATTTGGTGTGCTGTTGAGGTGGAGGAGGAGGGGGAAATGGAGCTGTCGGGTGGGGTGGGGAAGGAGGAGGAGGAAGATGGTTTGGTTCGAAAATTTTGAATTAGAGAAGGTTGGGGTTGGAGGGCTGATTAAAAACGTAGTGGGAAGTGCTGTGGAACGTGGATGGACTTGTCTTGTTGGCTCATAATTTTTTAAATTCCACTAGTGCTCTGCTTTCACTATGGCTTATTTAATTTAACTTCTAATTTTTACTTTTTTCATTATTTATTAATTTTATTTTTTTCTGATTTTTTAATTTTTTAGAATTTTTTATCTTTTTTTCATATTCCTTTACATTATCCGTAATGGACTAATATTTTTTTAAATTTTTATTTTCTAATCTAATTATGTCAAATAAGTCGACTCAGTTATAGTAAAAAAAATAAACCAGCTATAATAAAAAAATCTATAAATCAACGCTATTCTGAACACCCTCTATGGCTTATTTAATTTGGCTGCAGCTATATCTTTTAGCTTTTTTTTACTAAACTTGAAAGAAAACAACTGTTAACTTTTGACTAAAACGCTCAATTAAAGAGAAAAAACCAATTATACCTATATAGATAATACAAAGAAAAAAGTCGTATTAAAAAATAAACGTGTTCAAAACCATCACGGACAAAATAAAGGGATACGGGAAGAAAAATTGTATAAAAGCTCTCAAAAAACTAAAAAAATAAAATTAAATAATAGTGAAATAAAAACATAAGCTAAAAGCTATTGTTAAAATAAGTAGGACCTTGATCACCTGTTATTTGCTATGCTCGTTAACTAACGTATTTTATAATATACTAACTACAGAAAAAAAACTAAAAACCAAAAACCATCGCTAAAACATCACCACCACAGTCTTGTTGAGTGAAGCGCCGCTGGAGAATGAAAACACCGCACCTGAAGCTAATTCTCACGTACAACAACGACGTGTAAACAAGAAACTAGTACCAGTAATGTGGTACTGATACTCCAAAAAAAATAGTAGTATATTTTAATAGGGCCGAGCGGCCCGAGCCCGCTCGGTGAGCTCATGATTAGCGGTGGTTAAGTTGGCATATCGAAAAAAATTGGGATCGGTGGAGCGATCAACATTGGGTATCTTTTCTGTGGCTTCTAAAAAATATTTTTAATTTTTACTATAGTATCTAATTTTTAAAATAATATATTTTTTAAATAATATCTATAAGTTAATTATAGTACATGTTAAAAATTCAACATTTGTAATCAGATCAAAATTCAAAACTTTCAATCATAAGTTCTAATCATAAACCAAAAAAAGAATAGACACCTAACATAACATAGGAGTAGTCTGCTGATTGAGTCTAGAATCACCTCACTAACTAATCATCTGAAAATGAAACCTGACTAGAGAACGAAGAAACGGGAGTGTTGCTTCTATGATTCGTTTGGCTCCCAAGCGACAAATCTAGGCAATTGCCATGTCAACCAGCAAGACGTGGCAAACACTAGAGAAGTGTCGGTTAAGCAAGACACTTCGGGGATGTTACTATAGTTTTTTTAACTACAGTTTATTAATCTAATAAATAATAATTACTAAAAAATAAAACTAAAAATCATCGAAAAGGCAAAAAAAGGGTATTCTTTCATTCGGAAAAGAAGAAGGAACACAAACAAACATACGGCGTATATACGTACGGAGGGAGGGGTCAGACACTACGCCAGAATGGGCTACATGCACGCCGGGCAGTTTTACCTTGGCTAATTTGCCATGCGTTTGATGAGTAGAAATTACTGTATCCTAGCTAGTGAGATCTCCATGTGTGACGGGTTGAACTCGATGATGCACAAGCCTCTGTTGCGCTGAATTGTTAAACTATGCAGATGGAGTTAACCTTGATCTGCTAAAATTAACTCCATCTTATTATGCTTGCCGTTGAACCGATGTTTGGTGACCTAAGCCTATAACATGTTTTCTTATGACTTATTTTAGCTTTAGTTTCTAATTTCTAACTTCTAGTTCACTATTTTCTAAAATTTATCTTTTTTCTGACTTTTTTTTCGTATCCGTTTGCATTGTCCGTGATAGACTAATATATTTTTTCTATTTTTAATTTTTTAAATTTAATTATATTAAATAAGTCACCGTCAACTACAGTAAAAAATCAGCTATAAGCCGGCTTATTCAGCCCAAATGAGCGGCACTATCTTCTCTTAAACAACTAAATAGAATAGTTTTTGTTGCTTTTTTGAAGGTTTATTGGGTAAGCCTTTTCAAAACGGTTTATCGGTATTCGGTTTATTTGTAGAAATACTTATACTAAAATTAAAAGTCATTAACCACAGTTAAAAAAATGGACAAAGGGTCTGTCATCTGCACTGTAATACCTATAGTTTCGGGCAGCTCTGCTGCTGATACGGCAAACTAACCGGTAGGACCAACGATCTCAACAAACAGGTAAAGGGCATGTTCCTTTCAGCTTCTCAAAACGGCTTTTGGTTTTTGCTACAGTATTTAACTTTTAAACGGAGTATATTTTTAAGATGAAGTCTACAAGTTAATTATAGTACAATTAAAAGATCAACATATGTACCATCTAAAATCATAAGGAGTATCTCTTTCTCCGTAATCTCTATCGTAAACAGCTAAAATTCAAAAATTTCAGTCAAAAATCATAAACCGCAGCCAAAAAGAACAAACCCAAAACTTCCAATCCAACCGCGGCCAGTGCGGCAGTGGTCACCACGAACCAATGAGCTAGACCTCGAAACGATATGTTGCTACTGTAAGTGAAATACTTACTGCATTTAAGCTTATAAAACGTTTTTTTATACATAGACTAAGAATACCATAAAATAACTAGATATCTCTAATTACTATATTCAATACACACACATAGAAAAATAGCAAGTAAACATGTATATTTATTATGGGTATAAGAGAATATCATACTAATTTTATATTAAAATATAAAATATTATATATATATTTATAGATAAGATTATTTTAAAAAAATGATCTGTAAATTTAGACGGAGGGAGTAACAGTAAAGACGTGCAGAGGAGACGTCCCAAAGATCATTGTAGGAACCCATACACGGATGGATCAATTATCTTCAATAGATGCGGCTGCATAATGCTGCACCACATGCTTAGGCTTAGCGGCGGCGAAGACGACGACCCATGTTTGTGCGCGCGTGACGTGACCCATGTGGAGCTAGCTAGCTCTGCTCTCACCGAAACTCTTATGTATCGAGCTAACACGCCATACATCACAGCTCGATCGCCGCTACGCATATGCCTACAGCGAAACACGATACCGTCCTAATCATTCGCCGTATTATGTTACGAGATAGCACTAGCAAGAGAGAGGAGGGAGGATTAGTACATACTGATCCTGAGCTTGATTGATTTGATCTCGTGCGTGCATGGTCAAGCTCGGTCGTTGGAATTACCATAGTCGTGTAGCTAGCATCGCATGCGGCAATTAAGGTGCAGTAGCAGCAGTTCGTAGTGTGCTACGGGTAGCATGCACGTGTCGGTGCGTACTTGCAGATGAGTTAACGCAGGATTGCAACCAGCGAACGACCGGCGTACAGGCAACCAGAGCCCGGACAGGGACGCTTCTAGCCTTACCGGCGAGGTACATCGGATTCCTTAATTGACGCGTCAACCACCTCGATTCATCGCTCGCACGAGCGGCCAGGGGAGGAGAGGGGTTCCCTCGTCTCTCTCTCTCTCTCTCTCTCTGCTGTTCCGAGACTGCGCCAGTGCAGGAACAGAACAGTGCAATAAGCTATACAGACAGCGATTGAAATTTGAGGTTCAAGTTAATACGGCGAAGCTTGTTGCTGTTTCATGGCCAGATCCTGTCCACCTCAACATGAATTTTTACACCTTTTTTTTCTATCAGAACACCGATCCACCAGATACACCCTGTTGGTAAACTAGTCGACATTTGTTTAAACCAATGGACCTAAGACTGCTCTCGCACTCGAGCCACGATGCCCACTGCAATGGTGTTTCCCTGCGACCGTAGGAATACTCCGCCAAGGGCCTTCAGAGTTGAGAGTTCCTCCACACAAACTTCTCTCTCCAGCTTTACCTGAAAGGTACAGATTACAAAAACAAAACATCCATTTCATTAGCAAAAAAGCATTCGCTCTCATTTCCTCTAAGCTTACTTCGATGGTAGCAGCCTGTCTCGGCGCAGTGAGAAACCGCGGTATTTTCTTTGAGGCCTTGCCAGTCTTCTGGTCCAACAGTGATATATAGTATTTTAACCAAGCTTGCGGACAAATTCGCGTGATGTATGTGGAGCTCAAACTAGAAATTTTGGGTAGCAACCATACGTAAGGCACTCAAGCTTGTAAGTTCTCTTAAAAAAAAGTACTAAAGCTTGAACTATTCAATGAGATACCAGCCATGGTCCTCTTTTGATTACTAACCTGAAGGCCGACCAGTATTGGTACAGTGATATCTAGAACCAATATTTTCAGCTCCAAGCAAGAAGCCACGGACACAGGGTAATCTGGATGGCAAAGAACTCCGCCAGACATAACATGACTAGGGTCAATCCCTTGCAAACCAATAGCAATGTTGTCCCCAGCTCTTACCATGTTGCAACTAGAGGAATCCCGCTCAATGATTCTCACTGTAGCTAACTCTCCAGAAGGCATGACAAGAACCTGAAACAAGAGTTCTTCAAGATCAGGTAACAGCTTGAACAGCTTGTAAACAAAGCAAGTTCACAAGAGCGGAGTTATCGACGTGAGGAGATAAGAGGATAGGATTATCCTGGTCAAACTAATCCTTGGTGATTTGGTTTTGAATGTTGTTAGTGCATATGCTCACAAGTATGTCTGCATGAGGCTGCTAAGAGATAATTTTGGGATGACCTAGATGAAATGGTTAGAAGTGTACCTAATAGTGAAAAGATTTTCTTATGAGGCGATTTCAATAATCATGTCGGTACAACTAGTGAGAGTTTCAAATGGTGCACGGGGGTTTAGGTTTTGGTGATAGGAATCAAGAGGAAGAAGATATCTTAAACTTTGTCATAGCAGATGATTTCATGATAACTAACACCTTTTTTAGAAAGAGATATTGCCATTTAGTTACTTTTAGCAATGGTCAGCATTCTAGCCAAATCGATTTTGTCCTTGTTAGAAGGGAGGACAAACAAACCTGTATAGACTATAAGGTTATACCTAGAGAGTGTATTGTACAACAACATAAGTTGGTAGTCTCCGGCTTTCCTTTTAGGTTACGAGTTCAACAGGCTAAAGTCAAGAGTCACGAAGATGAAGTGGTGGAAACTCAAAGGGAACACGGTACAAGTGTTTAAGGAGAGAATGATCACAAAAGAGATATGGGACGTGGAAAAAGCGAATAGTATATGGACAAAGATGGCAACTCGTATTAAGAAGGTGGCTACAGAGGTGCTTAGAGTGACCCGAGAGACAAGAGGCAAACCTAAAAACACGTGGTGGTAGAATGAGGAAGTGCAAAATGCTATCGAAGAGAAGATATGCTACAAGCACATGCATCTTGATAGGAGCGATGACAACGTACAAAAATACAAAGCAGCAAAAAAGGAGGCTTAGAAAGTGGTGAGTGAGGCACAAGCTAAGACATATGAGGAAATTTACTAGAAGCTAAGTACAAAGGAGGGTGAGAATGATGTCTATAAGATGGCTAAACTTCGTGAAAGGAAGACAAGAGATTTCAATCAAGTTAAATACATCAAAGACGATACTAATAGACTTTTGGTGAAAGATAAGGAGATCAAGGATAGGTGGAGAGATTACTTCGACAAGTTGTTCAATCATGACAATGACGTTGGTATGATTGAATTAGATAATGCTTTTGACGACACCGATAGGCGGTTTATTTGAAGGATCCAGGAGTCAAAAGTAAGATAAGCCTTAAAAAGAATGAAAGATAATAAGGCGTTGGGCCTTGATAATATCCCCATCGAGGTGTGAAAATACCTAGGAGAAATAGCGGTTGTTTAGCTAACTAATTTGCTCAATAGCATTTTTATATTAAATAAGATGCCAAACGAATGGCAGAGGAGCACATTAGTACCAATTTTCAAAAATAAAGAAGATATTCAAAGTTGTACCAATTATAGAGGAATTAAGCTCATGAGCCATATAATGAAGCTTTGGAAGCGAGTGATTGAGCACCATTTAAGAAAAATGACTAGTGTGATGACAAATTAATTTGGTTTTATGCCTAGGAGGTTAACCACGGAGGCGATTTTCTTACTACGATAGTTGATGGAGAGATATAAAGAGCAAAAGAACATTCACATGATGTTTATTGACTTGGAGAAAGCCTATGACAAAGTGCCAAGGAAAGTCATATGGTGAGTGCTCTAAAGGAAAAAAGTCCCAACAAAATATATTACCCTAATTAAGGACTTGTACGAAGATGTTGTAATGTTAGAACATGTAGTAGTATTACTAATGACTTCCCTATTAAGATAGGACTACACCAAAGATCAGTGTTGAGTTTATATATTTTTGCTTTAGTAATGGATGAGGTCATGCAGGACATACAAGGAGATCCCTTGGTGCATACTTTTTGTTGATGATGTGATGCTAGTTGATGAAAGTAGAATATGTGTTGATAGGAATCTAGAGTGTGGTGGAAGACCTCAGAATTGAAGGGGTTTAAGGCTTAGTAGGACTAAAACTGAGTATATGAGATGTGATTTTAACGGTGCTAGGGCAGATGATAGGGATGTTAGGTGGACGGACATGTTTCGTTATTTAGGAACGATGCTACAATGGGACGGTGAGATTGATGAAAACGTGAGCCACAATATAAGAGCGAGGTGGTGAAGTGGCGCCAAGCATCTGGTGTCCTATGTGACAAAAAAGTCCTTAAAAATTAAAGGGTAAATTCTATAGGACAACGATCAGATCTACGATGCTATATGAAGCAAAATGTTGAGCGACTAAAAGACAATATAAACAAAAGATAAGTGTAACAGAGAGGATGCTGCGGTGGATCTGTGGTTACACAAGACGAGATCACATCCGCAATGATGATATACGTGATAGGATGGCGGTAGCACCAATTGAAGAAAAACTTGTCCAATATCGCTTGAGATGGTTTAAACATATCCAACGGAGGTCTCATAAGGCATCGGTACGTAGTGGAATTTTAAGACGTACTGAAAACGTAAGAAGATGCAGAGATCGACCAAAACTAACGTGAGAGGAAGCAGTTAAATGAGACTTGAGGGATTGGAATGTATCTAAAGAATTAGTTTTAGATAGGAATGCATAGAAGTTAGCGATCCACGTATCTGAGCCATAAGAAAGTTTAGAGACAGTGTTTTAAGCTCTCGGCTAAGTTGGTAGTGTTAAGGAGATAGAGTTGTATAGGATATAGAGTTTGTATTCTATTCCATATATATCTTATCTCTATATGGCATATCCCTTTGTACTCTTCTATATATATGGTCATTTGGGTCTCATATCAATACACACAATATTCATAACATGGTATCATAGCTTAGGTTTAAACCTTAATTTCGATCTACTTCCGCTACTGCTGCCCCTGGGAGGGTCGATCTCTACTCCCGGGGGTGGCCACCTCATCTCCGGTCAAGGACCTCATCAAGATTCGGTTCGTCATCAACCTCGCCGCCTCTGTGCAGTCTGCCTCATCTCCGGTCAAGGACCTCGTCAAGATCCGATTCGTCATCAACTTCGCCGCCTCTGTGCAGTCTGGCGTCACGGAGAAGTGAGATGCGCACAGCTTCGGCATGCTCCTGTTCGAGATCGTCGGATGGAGGAGGAACTTCGATGAGGCCGCGCAGGAGAGCCAGCCCATTCGCTTCCAAATGCAGAGCTCGTGGGCACAGGACTAGCAGGGCCAGCACGCGACATCGCAAGCACCGGACACCATCTTCTCCTACCCAGAGGAGCACGGAGCCACGCATCATACTGCAGATCCTCCTTGTCTGCCTCCTCGTCCTCGCACTCTTGCGCCGAGTGGCCAACTCTACCATAGGCGAAGCAGAAACTGGGGATCTTCTCGTACTTCAGATCGCACCAGAGCACGCGGCTCGATCCACCCGCGAGCGCACGAGTAGGGCTGGACAAAAAGCTCGAGGCTCGCGAGCTACTCCGATCCCGCCGAGCTCGGGAGGATTCACTCGAACACCGCGCAACCGAGCCGGTCATAAATATCCGATGCGCTCCATGGATGTCGATCTCCACCACTCGACGCGCTGCCGCCGAGGTACTCCCCACGCCGCCTCGCGCCGTCCTCGTTGGCGTCCACCTCCACCACCCCTTCCCGGCGTCGCGCGGTTTCCACGTCTCCGCGGACACCAGCCGTAGGCCCCCTCCTCCGCCCTTCGCCATCTCCGCCGGCTCCGGCCGAACATGCCGAGGACGATGATGCAAGCTCAATCTCCGCTCGGCCACGAGGCTTCACTCAACACGCGCGGCAGCGCAGTATGGATGTCGAACATGCCGAGGACGCCACCTCCACCATGCCATCTCGCCATCTCCGCCGCAAACATGCCGAGGACGCACGAGCAGCGCCCCGCCACGGTGAGGATACGAGCGCCATCTCCTCATGCCCGGCGAACATGCGAGGAGTGAAATAAAAATGGTCGATTGAGCGAAATAAAAATGGCCATTGCGTGCGCGTTGGAAAGAGCTGTGTTTTTAGCCCGATCGGACGGGCGTTTTGGCGTTTCGGTCCGCGTGGTGTGCCCAAGTCCCCAACCCCACCGATCCGATCAGCAAATCCCCAGCAGTCCCCGTGATCTTTTCCTCTTCTAAGGAGTCTACTGCTTTGAGTCCTTTTTATTTTGAGTCTTCCATTGCGTCCATCCACGTCTGTAGTCTCTACCTTTCAATTCGTCTAAACTGTGCGAGTCCACAAATTTATTGTCAGTCATAGAAGTCTAGGAATTTTGTTTTGCGTAACAGCAGCCGCTGCTCTTCTCTCTGAGCCGCGTGCAGATCGTAAAAGTCGTTATGACGCCGCCACTTCTTTAACCGCCGCCCTGAGCTTCTAAGGCAGCCGCACTTCTCATGCACCTTGTGCATTACGCTGCCGCCATCTTGGGCTTCGATTTGCGCCACCATGCTTCTATCTATTCCATGGTAGCAGCCGCCGCTCTTCTCTCTCGAGCGCGTGCGATAGTAGAAGTCGTTATGATGCCACCGCTTTAGCCGCCACCGAGCTTCTAATCGCTTTTCCGCACCTTGAAAGCGTTATGATGCCGCATGCTTCTTTAGCCGAGTTGCGCCGAAGCATCAGGCCGCTCGCGCTTCGAATTTTGTTATTTTTGTACTTGTGCATTGCACCTTGCCGCCTTGAGGTTTCGAGTTTATATTCTATTCCATGCTTCTATCTATTCCTTTTCAGTTTGATTTGACAGAATTTTTCAAGAGTTGCACGCTACGACGACATCATCAAGACTCGGACTTTGGATTTTGTTTACTATTTTAGTAACAACTCTTTTCAAATACAATGCTATTGCATACACCTTGCATTTCAGGAGGGGTGTTAAGGAGATAAAGTTGTATTAGGATATAGAGTTTGTATTCTATTTCATATATGTCTTATCTCTATATGGTATATTCCCTTATACTCTCAATATATATGGTCCTTTGGGTCTCATATCAATACACACAATATTCATAACAGGTAGGTTGTACGGTTTAGAATTTTAGCATTGTAGGTCTTCAAGACTTTCATCTCTTTGACTTTGAAGGAAGTTTCATTCCTAGCCTACTCCAATTTGTTTAGGATAAAAGACTTTATTGTTATTGTATCCTTTCCCCTGTGTGAAGAAAGGTTGTAAAATGTAAACAGCTGTCAAGATGCAAAAAAAAGCACAAGGCTGAGATGTGCCAACAATATTAATCATTAAACTGACCTTTCTTTAGCTTCTTTCTCATATTTATGAATTTGCTTTTTTGAAATCCTCCCCAGGGCATGTAGCAATCGACCACATAAAGTTGATTTCCCAGAATCAACATGACCAACCTAGCAAAAGTTTCCAATTTAACTTATTGGTAAATATAGGCAGAGAGCAAAATCAAAGAAATACCAAAACTGATGTAATAGCAAGTATGTGTTGTATAGATGGTTGCTTACAATAGCAAGATTTAGTTGTCTCAGCGTTTCTGGATCTTCAACATGGAGCATCCATGGTTCTGGCTTGTACTGTGAAACAGAAATTGGCTTCTTAATCTTGGCTTTACTGTTTTTTGGCTTCCTCTCCAAACTCAAACATTGTAGCTCATGGTCCAAAACAAGAGTTTTATTTTGAGTATCAGCAGCAACAGTGCTACTACTTCCGCCAAGTTTATCCAACTTCACTGATGAACTTGGACTTGTATTTGTGTCCTTCTGAGTTAAAAGATCATCACTATCCATGGCCTTTTCCCAGTGATATCAAGAGAATTGTTAGATGGGGCCCCTGTGTCAACTGGTATGAATCGAGTCAATATGCAAGTATGCAACAATAGCAAGCAAGAAATAAAAAAATATTTGGAGTTTGGAAAGTAACTTCATTTTAACCTTTCATTGATACCGCTCATAGCAATATTGAACAAAAGATATCTATACCAAGGACCAGTCCAAGGTTCTATAGTCATATTGGCACACAGTTGTCCTCTATTACCAGACTCACTGGTTCAGCGTAAACATATAAAATCAATCAAATCCTGATTAACCGAAAAAGTTCCACATGAACTTGCAAACAAAAAAAGAAAGAACGAAAAAGTTCCACAAGAATTAAATGTTCACATGCATCTTCTTCAGTAGTCTAACTAAATGACTGGAAACTGCAGTGCAAAGAGTACCTTTTCTAAAATTTCTGGATGATTTTAAGCCTGTAGTGACCATGTTATCAGGAGATGGTGTATCAAACTTGAAAGGCACTGTCAACATCAACATAATGCAGTCGTGTTCCAGATATCTCCACTGTGAAATCTAACAAGCAAATGAAACAAATATCAAGCGAACAAGAAAAAAGATGAAATGTGTCCTAAATCCTAATATGTGCCATAGAACTACAACATATGGACCTCCTTTGAAAGAACGAGTCAATTCATCAAATGTTTAGCCAAATTCCATGGTGCAGAACTGAACATTCATATCTAAGTTGGAATTTTAGATTCTTAAGGGCCTACATGAAGCGTATCTCATAAGCTGCATATTGGACATAAAGCTCATATGTTCAATCTGCTAACTTACTTATAGCCTCCAAAGAAGTTTAGGTAAATCTAAATTATAAACCGTTGTAAACTTCTTAGACCCATAAGCCATGTCCCATTTTCTTGCTACAGCTTCTATGTAGAAGAGCAGGGCTGGCTTAAGCTTATAGGTCGGATAACAAAACAGTTAGTTGACTTAGTTCGCTTTACCTTATTCTTATAATAATGAACCAAAGCTTAAATTAAACAAACAGGACCAGTATAAGTCCAAAATGAATAATCACACCATATTTACCATTGTTATGGCTTTACTCAACAGAAGCTGCTATTGCCTACATTGAAGATTTCTAATTAGCTAACCACACATCTGGTTATGCAAATGACTGAGATAGACAGAATGAAAAATGCATTGATTTTTGAACTTAACAGAAGGAACATGTAGCTACAGAAATTTGGACGATGTTGTTCACTAAAAAAATTAAGTTGCACAAAGTAAAAAAAGTGCTTGGTGTAGAGATGTAGCGTACCTACAAACGGCGCTGTTTATGTGTCATGCATGTCTTATGCAGAGCATCCAAGGTAGTTTGCATGTTTTCTGTTGCATTTTTGTTGGCGTGAAAGCCATCAGAGAAAACAACAACTTTCGACTTTGCACTAGATGGTGTGAAAAGAGATATTGCCAGTACAGATGCTCCAGAATGCTTGTTTGTGCATTTAGCTAGATTTAAGGAGAGAAAATTAACTAAATTAACAGGCTAAACAACAGCAATTATATTGTATCACAAGAACAGAAACAATAGGTCAGGAAATGCTACAACAAGAAATATATTACATACCTCCATCTGCAACTTCACTGGCATTATTGAAATACAGTGACAAGTCCTGAAGAACGAAGCATAGCTCACAGGATAAATAGCTCCTATCATTTTCGTGTGTGCAAATGGAGCACTGCCACAGCCCAGGATTTCTACATGGCTCCTCAAGATCAGATCGGTTATCTATTTTAGGAACAAACTAAAGAGGAGTTAGTAACCAGCAATCCCCTGTCTATCTAGCTGTTTACATGAATACTTCTTGTGGTTCCAAAAACTGTGAGCCACCGTGTAATTTCCATCAACCCAATCAGGCAAATGTGGCAACAGTCACTAGAAAATTGCTCTCTCTTATGCCCACACCGTCAATTTTACTGTCTCTGTGATTGCCACCTGGGCCACACGTATTATCAGTTTGGGTTCATACCGTTTATCAACCATGTGAGGCATGGCCTGATTAGGAAACAGCATGAAACAGAAGCCTTAACATAGTTGAAAAATGCAGAAATCAATGCGATAAATGATGAAATATGAACAGTAGGCTGATAATTTTCTCCAGGAGCTGAATCAGTGCTACAGACAGTGCGTGCGATAAAGATAACGATGTTACCTTTAGGTAAAAAAATATGCAGGAGCATCATTCCCTAACAGTCCAAACAGATCTGCTAAAGGGGTCAGAACTAGTACTAATATTCAGGACTGAACATCATTGAGCAGTGGGCACCATCAAATTAGTGTATAAAACCGACAAAATAGAGCAAACGGGGCGCTCATAGCAAGCATTAAAACTGCCCTAGTCACAACCAAACAGCCCCCAAGGTTAACAAGCTGCTTCAATATATACTGGCTCATGTCCTGGAGCTCAATATGAAGCCAAAACCTAATTCGTAGCCGACCATGGTACCCCCTGAACTCCACAAACAATCCTAAATCACACGTTTGCATAACATTGTGAATCGAATCAACGGAACTTGCAATTTATTCACATTGCATCGCATGCCTCACTAATCACGGCCCCAGATTTGGCGTACGATTGCTCAAAGGAACAACACACAAGAGATCAGCGCGCTTACCGACTCAAACCGAGCAGGATCCGCCAGAGCAGAGCGCTGAATCGCGCGCCACGAATTCCCCAGTTGGTTGTGGGGAATTGCTCGAGCGCTTGCAACGAGCAGAGGAGAGTGGGGGAAGAAGCGAGAGATGCCAGAGAAGAAAGCAGCAGCTTGATCGATCGGTTTGCTCGATGCTTTGTTCGATCTGAGCTATCCAAATTCCGAAGTGTTCTTTGTTGGGAACCTGCGCCTGGAAGCCAGATATTCTTTGAGATTCTTCTACTTAATTTATAAATAAGAGTTCTAATTATTATAAAATTAGATATAAATAAAAAAATAAAAAATTTCTCACTCATGTCTCTATGTTCAATTTAGTATTAGTAATATTCTGTATTTGATCTACCTCTTCTATATAGAAGGAATTAATCAGACTAGACTTGCCAGTAACGATTCTCCAATACATTATCAGCACGAATCGCTCTGATAGACCGTAAAGTAATCATTTGCAGATTAAATATCTACATAGCTCTAAATTTCGCTTTCTAGATTATTTTTTATGGTGCAAATCTGCTCTAAACCTACCACGAGCAAATTTGAAATCACCGACCAAGCCGATCGGTAGATTCACGAAAAAGAATAGATGTTAACTACATTGTAGATTGAAAAAGAAAAAGTTCCGTGCCACCCACCCATATGTGGCCATGGCCACCCTACCGCCCGCACACGACCACGGCCACCTCACCGCTTGCACGCAGCAGCCCTCCCACGACTCGCAAGTCGATCTCGCCCATGCACCCACCCACGACGTGCAATCATAGCAACTATCGCTATCTCCCGCATGAGACATCGTCGCCGCTAGGCATCGCATGCGCCATCAGCCACGCACCCCCCCTGCTTGGCATTATATGCGCTGCCGACCGCCCGCATGGCCACCGCCGATCGTCCCCGCGCATCCTCGCCGCAACCTTCAAGACCGCATGGCGCCGCCACTGGCCCTATATGGCCGTCGGCCCGCCGCCATCGCTGGCACCCGATAGCCGCCGTATGGCCGACCACCTTCACGACTACGCCACCGCCGTGTCGCGCCTCGACAAAACCGCCGGTGCCCGCCACCTATCGTGCCACCTCCACTTGCCCCCCCAAATGGCGCACCGCTATGAAGCAAATAGCGATAGGGTTTCCCCTACCCCTTCCTTTTGAATCGGTTAAAAGAAATATGGACCATCCAATCGGCCATATACCGTCTGATCAGGCATGAGACGTTCGGATCAGTCCGATCAACCATAGAAAGTATGGACCATCCGATCGGTGATGGGACGTTCGGACCAGTCCAATCGACCGAGGAAAGTTTGGACCATCCGATCGACCATGGGACGTTCGGGCGATCAGTCCGATCGGCCAAGAGAAGTTCAGATCGTCCAATAGACCGAGGAAAGTCCGGACCATCCGATCGGGCAAAGGGCAAGATGGGGTCACCTAGATTTGCAAAAAGGCCCTCAAAAATCAAAAAATTGTGGCAAAAATTTTCTCGAATTGAAAATTAGCAGAGAAGCCTTCACAAATTATAGAATTATTTGAAAATATATATTCTAGCATAAAAGAGCATAAAAATTCAAATTTTGAGTTATTTTTCATATATAAAGCTTGTTTAGCACTATTATCACTATTTTCTATGCTTTTCTATATTTACTTACTATTTTTGATTAGTCATAACTATTTAAATTGATTTTAATTATTGAAATTAACATTAAATTATACAAAATGCGTAGAAAATTCTAAAATATCACGAGAATATTTTGAATCATTATACAATTCATTTCATGCATATTAAGCTACAGTAAATTTATATATTCCTTTTATACACATGTAGATGATAGGCATCACGAATCGGAAGTTCGAGGAGTTAGCCCAGCATGACCAAAACTATTTGACTTATACTTCTGATGTCGAGATCATACTTGGAGCCAAGAATCTCCACGCTGCCATTGGGATTAGTGCATCGCAACATGCTAAACTCACACCGAGAAAATGATCAAGCACTTCACTTTCTCAGGCATCACTCTGTCTCATTCTCAAGAATGAGTACATAGTAGAGAAGAATGAGTACAACACTGCTTTGTACAAAATTTGTACTAATCTTCAACTTTGTGGAAGACATATCACAGATGAGCAGAAGATTGAGAAAACTATCTCCACATTCCATCCTAGTGCAGCGCAGTTTACGCGTAACTATCTTCAAAATGGTTACAAGGAGTATGTTGAATTGATCGATATATGCAGATTGCACAAAATTAGGTGGATTGTACTCTTTTTCCCTTGATGAGTTTTTCTGAAATTTCTCGGCTAAGATTTTTAATGAGCCAATTCATGCAACACAATATGGTATATACCATATACTCTTTCTCTAATTTTTTTCACTAGTTTTTTTAGTTTTGATGAGGTATGAACATGTCAGTTGAGTGCCCAAGGGAGAATGTTGGGAAATCTAGGTCTGGACCTACAAGCTGGTCCATTAATGGGCACTCTCCACTTAGTTTATAAATATGGGTCCTAATCATTATAAAGTTGGATGTGAATAGAGAAAGAAATAAAGAAAGGAGTTTTTCTCTCATCTCTTTGTGTTTAATTTATTGTTTATAATATTCTATGTTTAATCCATCTCTTTTACATAAGAAAAATTAATTGGACTAGACTTGTCAACGACGGTATCTCAATATTCTTGTCCATCAGTTACTTAATGGCTAGTTAGTAGGCTTCGGAGTGGCCAGCCTATTAGCAATGAAGCCCATTTCAGATGGGTTTCAAGCAAATGCTAGCCCAGCATATTCATATCATCCAAAAAAAAAAAAACGATTTGTTTGTATTTTTTGGGAGATTTGTTCGATTATGGAGTACTGCACCAAATAGTATATTGTTTGATCGAACTAAAAGACGAGTAAAAAAAAAGACGTATAACCCTAATTTCAGAAAGAATAAATAAAGATGAGTAACCTGCGAACGGTAGCATAAGACGACAAGCCAACTTTGAGTTTTGGGGTGTATTCTTTTCGTCTACGAATTATGGTTGTAGCTGATAGTATTTAATCCTAGCACTAACGCTTATGTGAATAAACTGAATCTTGATAAGTTATTTTTTAAAAAAACTGTTTTAATAAATCATTTTGAAATGATAATAAAAAATATTCTATTTATTTATCCAAAGAAATGTATAAACCGAAAAGAACGGATTCTTTTCATCATATAAGAAGAGGCGATCAAATGCGAATGTTCGCTTGTCTGGTACGGTCAGCTGTCTCTATGTTGCTCTTTCTTTTTTATCCACTCGTTGCGGCCGTTGCACGCAAAACACTAGTTATTTTCTGTCTTCGTAAGAAAAGGAGAGTTCACCTTTGATTAGAAAACTTTTTTTGCCAAGATCATGAACTGCCTTGTTTTGCACTCAGCGGTTTGACACTGCAACCAATGCCATCTTACTTGGCTACCAGGCTTGTCATCTTTCACGACGGTTAAAAAACCATTAGAAAATGAGAATAACCGTTGCAAAAAAATTTCCCGTCAGAGAACCGTCAGGAAATACCTGTGAGGAGAACGAGAACACAAAAATGATTCCTGGCGGCCATCGACAAGGAATGCTTCTACATTAGGTTCTAGTGGACATACCTCTGACGGCAAACCGTCACGGATATATTTGCTATCGGTTAGCGCCCTGAGATCTTTCCCTGTCGGGTTCAATAATAAAGAGATTTAGATGCACTCTTTAGAAATGTCAATGTAACATGAGAACATTTCTAATCAGGCATCTAATCGCGCCCATAAATTGCCATATGAACTGAAACAAACATTTCGACACTAAAGGCAATCAGCTAAACACTATGGTATTTGAAAACTAAACTTCCAATGGGCATCATCACCATGTTGAACTATTTAGTACTGCAAATTGCAGACATATACAATATTTATATACATGTTTGGGATTTCAGGTAAGAAAAAAGAATGGCAAAAACACTAACTAGATTGAAATCTATTATATAACTTACATCCAAACTTAACAATTACTGCAACTGAACAAAATGATTGTAAGAATGTGACTTGGAGCAGGGGCGGATCTACTGTAAGTCATGGGTATTCAGCTGAATACCCATTTTTTTGAACAAAAAATCAATGTATATAAGGTATAATACATATGTATATATATAATTGGGCTGAAATAACTATTTTAGCAGCCAAAATGGCCACCCCTCTCGAAATCCCGGCCCAAAACACCCCCGGCCCGCGTGCCCGCGCCCCCTACCCCCGCGCCCAAATCCCCGCCGCCTCCTCGCGGCGCGCCTCGCACCCAAACCCTAGTCGCTAGCCCCGCGCCTCGCATCCCGCGCCTCCCACCCGCGCCCAAATCGCCGCGCCCGGCGCCCGCGCGCCGCCTCCTCCTCTCCCCGCCCCACCCCGTCCCCCCTCCGGCCTCCCCGCCACCCTCCTCTCTCCCGCCGCCGCCTCCTCGCCACCCCGCCGCCCCGTTCTCTCCCTCCTCTCTCACCCCGCGCCCTCCTCGCCCCCCGCCGCCCCTCCACCCCGTCCCCCTCCCGCCTCTCCACCGCCGCGCCCCCGCCGCCTCCTCCCCGTCCCCTTCCTCCCCGCCGCTCTCTCTCGCCCCGGCGCCGCCCTCGGCCCCACCGCCGGATCTGGCGGATCCGGCTCGCGCCCGCCACCCGAAGCCTCGCGAACCAGTGCCGACTTGCCAGTGCGCCTTCCTCCTCTCGCAGCGAGCAGCGTGCGCGGCGCGCGTGGTGGTGGGGCGGATGGGGACGGACGCGCACATCTACGACGACCCCGACGACGCCTCCATCCCCACCCTCCTCGACTCCCGCTTCGACGCCGACAAGGTCGACGCGACGACGCCCTCAAGCGCCTCCTCGCCCTCATCGCCCAGGGCGTCGATGTCGCACACCTCTTCCCGCAGTCACCACACCTATCCCTTCCTCCCGTGATGTATCCACCCAAGTGTTTGTTCCTTCGAATTCCTCCTCCATGTCGTGGATCTCGGATTTGTTGTGCTGATGATCGACGGCGTATGCAGGTGGTCAAGAATGTGGCGTCGCAGTCGCTGGAGGTTGAAATCTGTGGAGAGAACTGAGAAGAGCAAAAAAAAAGTAGGATAAGCAAGGTATACAATTGCCATTAATCTTTATAATTTGCTATTTAATTTATATCATTGTGCTAGCATTATGTCGCCCATTTTCTCATAAGAAATCATTAATTTCTATATTTTTATTATATCTATATACACGTATCGTTATATCGGTGTTTTAGAGGAAATGTGTGTCGCGGTATCAATGTATCGGTATCGATCTAACTCTAAAGTCCGAATACCCATTCTAAAAATCCTGGATCCGCCACTGACTTGGAGACTTACAAGATAGAGTTGGTAGACTGCTCACGTGACCATTTGAATATCTCTTAGTGAACACTGAAAGAAGAAACACATGTCTAGCTACATGGTCAGAAAACAAAGACTTGGAAAATAAATGATCAATGGCAAAAAAAAACTTGTGCTTCACCAAATCTTGTTGGTGTGTGTTAGAGTATTTGGGCTTCAACCCAAATGGCCCAAATAATAATTCACCTAAATCATAAAGTTCCACTCATGCATGGCAAGTGGAGGGACTAACAGTCCCATATTACTCATCAAAAGATAGTCACACCCATTTATAACAAGAGTGGGTATGACTATGGTGAAAGAAAGCAAAGGAAGACTACATGCCTCGCCTCACCTCACCTTGCCATGCCACGCCATCACCCGCCCGCACACAACGTGCGCATGAATGGTGCTGCGATTTCAGGCCCGACTGCTTGTGGAAGCGTTGCTTCCTTTTGCATCATTCATAAGTTTTTAACTTGCATCTGTAACTGACCTTTTGCACTTATGACGTGTGTATTAATGCAGATATTACAACATAGTTATGCATTTAACTCCGAAGTTAGTGTTCATTATGAACAAGCATATGATAACACACATGAGGAGGATGGCAGTATTGTAGCTCCTAGAAGGAGCAAGACATAAAGGATTGCAAAATCCTTTGGTGATGACTTTACTGTGTACCTCGTGGATGATGTTTCCAGTTGAATGCAAGTGGGTATTCAAGAAAAAGCTTACACCTAATGGTACTATTAAGAAGTACAAGGCTCAACTTGTAGCTAAGGGTTATAGCCAAAAAGAAAGGAAAGATTTCTTTAATACTTACTCAACTGTTGCCAGGTTAACTACCATCCGAGTATTACTATCCTTAGGGCCTGTTCTTTTTGGTCATTTGGTGGCTTTTGGTCATGGTGATGGCTTTTGGCTATTTTACATGAGATTACGGAAAGAGAGATACTCGTTTGCGATTTTTGATGATACAGATATTAGGTTTTTAACGTGTACTACAATTAACTTGTAGACCACATCTTAAAAAAATACTCCGTTTAAAAGTTAGTTACTGTAGCAAAAACCAAAAACGGTTTTTAGAAGCCACAAAGAATAGGGCCTTAGTTGCCTCATATGGTCTTCTTATCCATCAAATGGATATAAAGACGGCTTTCCTTAATGGAGAGTTAGAGGAGAAAATTTACATGGATTAGCCTGATGGTTTTGTAGTACTCGAACAAGAGGGCAAAGTGTGTAAATTATTGAAATATTTGTATGACCTAAAGCAAGCATCTAAGTAATAGTATGAGAAATTCGGCAGAACTTTAACATTTGTAGGCTTCACAGTAAATGAAGCTGACAGATGTGTATATTACTACCATGATGAAGGTAAAAGAGTGATTCCATGTTTGTGTATTGATGACATACTTATCTTTGGATGGACTTTGACTCGAACTATGTTTCAGATCTTTTTTCCCAAAGCTATAGACTACCTGCTACTTCATAAGGAAATATATTTGTTAAATTCCCGATGCATTGCAGGTATATATCACACGTTTCGGAAAGCAAATTCCATGTGCATGTTTATCCATAGTTGATCTTTTATCGTTTCTAAAATTTTAATATTATATATTAATTGGGTTGTATTTAACACAGCCTCTTTCTTTTAATATGAGCCGTTATAACTTGGATCCACCGAATTAAAGGCTAAACGTTTTGCCTTTTGTAAGAATTTCTAACATGTATTTTTAGCAACTCTAAAAGATATATCATCGACTTTTAGTAATAAATAGATGTTTTCTAAAATCGACAGGAAATTACGTGCTTTTTCTGACGGTGCTATAACCTTGTCACTAAAATTAAAATTCCTAACGGTGGTTTGCGGATCCGTCGGGTAGCAAAGGGCTGCACCTCGAGCGACGCTGCTTGCCTTGGGCGACTCAGGTGGCCGACACCGCATCATTCGTGGTACCGTAACGGCGAAAAGCAGCTGCATGCATCGCCAAATTCTTCGCCCACAAGGGAACTTAGCAGACATGTCAATAATCGTATCCGCGGTTCATACGCGAATATCGCGGCGGGGCCCACGCGTCAGCCGCAGGAGGAAGACAGTACGTACGCCCGAGTGGCGCGAATGTGAAGGGTGAAACGAGGCGCGTCAACGTCGGAGCAGTAGTGGTGCACCATCGATCACCTTCCCTCCGGTAGCCTAGCTTTCCTCGGATGCCCATCGAGTACTAGCCAACGAAAGGAAAGTGAGCTAGCAGCTAGCTCCTCGTAGCCTGCTTGCTCCGCAAATTCCCATCCAGAGCCAATTGATCTTGATCGATTCCATGGCCTCCGTAATCATAGTCGCCGTCGTGTTCGTCTTCGACGTCCTCGCCTTCGTCCTCGCCATCGGCGCCGAGCACCGCCGGAGCATGGTGAGCGCCGACCATGCACACGAAGCTCAGTTAATTCCATCCGTTTAGTTAATCAGAAGCATCCGTCGCATGATCAGGAGAAGTTTGATAGATATAGAGTAGGAGCTGATCGAGCGGTTTGGCAAAAGCGCAGGCTTACGTGAACAACGGCGTCCCCGGGCGGCCGTACTGCGTGTACAGCTCTGATGCGGCCACGGGATACGGCATCGGCGCGCTGCTGCTGCTGCTCGCCAGCCAGGCGGTGGTGATGGCGGCGACCAGGTGCTTCTGCTGCGGCCGCGCGCTCTCGCCGGGCCGGTGGCGCGCCTACTCCGGCGTCTGCCTCATCGCGTGCTGGTAACAAGCCCATCCCAATCCGATTCCATGCTTCCCTTTGATCTGTTAGCAGGTACAGGCCGGTTGTTTCTTCGTTTCCTGAACCAGGCAATCAATTGTTTGCTGTGCAACTATTCCCCTGGAATTTAGGTTTTTTGCGGTCGTATACCTTTTGTGCTGAACTGATCGATCAGTTTATTACTAGCACAACTTTGTGTCGTGATCTGGTTTTATTTCACTATTCCTTAATTTTATTTTTTTGTTTTTTTTATTTTTAGGTCTTTTTTACTTTTTATTTTTTCGTATTTTTTCATTGTTCGTGATAGGCTAACTTATTTTTTTTATTTTTAATTATTTTTAAATTTAATTACGCTAAATAAGCCACCTCAGCTAAAGTGAAAAATAAGTCAACAACAATAAAAAAAGACATAAGTCATTGCCATTCTGAACGCCCCTTAAATCAACGAACCAACTTATGACCCATTCCAAATAGCGGTGGTTTATGATTTTTGATTTATAAAAACCAAAAGTCATTTGAAATATGTTAACTTTTTAACAAAGTTTTTTTTAGGAACTGACTATACAATATTTGCATATTTTTAAAGACAAAATTAGTTAGATTTTGAAATGTTGGATGAGAGATCCAAGCTCTAAATTTAGACCACTTATTTTATTTTAGAGGGGGTACAGGGGATCCGTTGGATGGAGATCTATTGGATGGTACGGTGGGATCTGTTGGATGAAGATTTAAAATCTAAACTTTTGAGTGATTTGAGCCAAAAAAAAAACATATGAATGTTGTATAGCATTTTTTGTATTATTCGTGAAGATATAATGATGTTACTTATTTATTTTTTTTCTTTTTTAATTAAATATCTCAAAAAGACTAACACAAAAAATCAAAATTCACAGCACTTCAGAGCAGTACCTCTATCGTACTCTCCTGCACTGCACTGCAACCCCTCCACTGCACGCAGTGCCCGGCCGTACAGAAATGCCTTTGTGTGTGTTCAGCACAGAATTATAGCACGCACACAAGCATAGATACCGTCACATAGTAGCACCCATTAGCCGGGGCGAATTTTTGCTTCCTGCCACTTTCTATAACTGCTTCCTGACTTCGCTACTGATTACCAACTAGTAGTAACTTGTTAGCTGTTACTGTGTTATGTATCATGTTCATCAGTTGCTCCAAACCGAGCTAGCTTGCTGACTTCGTTGGTTTTGATTAGAGTACCAACTAGCGACGAGTTATGCGTCATGGGCCGTAAGTTCAGAGTTCAATGTTCATCACGTGCTACAAAA
Source organism: Melocanna baccifera (assembly GCA_036346265.1). Lineage (NCBI taxonomy): Eukaryota > Viridiplantae > Streptophyta > Magnoliopsida > Poales > Poaceae > Melocanna > Melocanna baccifera. The sequence continues at coordinate 766,865 of CM070685.1, read as the reverse complement.
TCCATTCATCAGCTAGACTGCTGACTCTGTTTTCCTCTGAACGATGGACTGGAATGACTCTGTTTTCCTCTGAATGATGGATGAATGGAGGTTCACGTTCGTGATCGCGGAGCTGTGCCTGCTGGCCGGGTCGGTCCGGAACGCGTACCACACCAAGTACGCCGCGTACTTCGTCAGCGGCCCGCCCCGCTGCGCGATGCTGCGCAAGGGCGTCTTCGCCGCCGGCGCCGCCTTCACCTTCCTCACGGCGCTCCTCACCGAGCTGCACTACCTCTTCTACGCCAAGGCCCGCGACGTCGCCGCCAAGCCACCGCCCATCGTCAACAACAGCGGCATCGGCATGACCGGCATGTAGATGCCCGGTGTGCATTCCATGAGATCATCGATCGACCTCTGCTTTGACCTGCAGCACGTGCGTGTGCGCGTGTCTGTGCTGTGTTAATTGTCACTCAGTGCTACTTCTGTGCAAATCTCATCCGTAATTCTGTCGAGAACACAAGATACACCAGTCGGCTGAATGGATTTTTCAGTGCATATATAGATTCAGAAGGAATCATCTGTGATTCTGTGAATCTCTCTCTCTGTTTTTTTTTGACAGCTTCTTATCCTTGGCTGTCACTGTCTTTGCCTGTCCGTCCATGTACAATCCGGCAAGGCCGTGCCTCTTTGCTCGTAAGCTACATTTAGCTTCAGGTAGTAGGAGGCGGCAGCTAGTTATGCTCGTTGGCTGTTGTACTGTCTGCCGGCGACAGCGGCGGCAGTTGCGCGGCCTGATGGAGATGTATATGTGCACAGCATGCTGGTCGTGTCGGCTCATGCAGCCATGCGCGCTCATCTGTCCCTGGCGCCAAATTGGGCTTTCATTTTCGATCTGATCCTGATGTGACCGGAGGATCACTCTGCACAGCCTAGCTGTTATGCTTGCTGGATGAGTGAACAGTACTCTTCTCTAGATTGGTGAAGGGTAAATAAGGGAGGATGAATTTGTTGTGTCGCTGTGTCCAATCATGCGTGCTTGGCTTGGATCTCAGTCATCATAAAATGGCATGCCTTTCGACTTGAGTTCGATTTAGTATCATGAAGTAAAGGGATTGGTACAGAAACATTATATAGGTTCATCCGATATGATTTTTATGTATGTTTAGGAGTCATTATGTCCTGCTAGAGACCGCTATCGACTTATAAATCGAAAAGGAGTTTTCGGTCCATGACTAAATATACATAAACTTAAAGGGTCACATACTTAATGGCTAGAACGATATGATCTCTACTCGTATCGGATAAGAATCTGATTAAAGGTTATATAAGTAGAGGTGCGGGGTCTGAGGGGGCATCCCGAAACATACCTATAGAAACCCTAACTGTCACCTCTCATAATCTCTACCGTGCGCGCGGGTGCTAGCACACCGACGCACGGTGTTCCATCTGTGGAAGTGTGGATCTCAGTAGAGGCGCTGTTACGACTGCGATGCTGATCGAGATGATCACGAGGAGAAGATGGTTGGCCGGAGGATGATCGACTGTCTCTACTGTATTTGACGTGTTCTTCGTTGAATCGACTGTTTCAATTCTACTCCCGCTAGACTGCGCGTATAGTAGTAATAATTTATAATTTCTTACTCATATAGCTTCCTAGTTCGTGTGATAGAAAATTTTAATTTATGTTAGCGTAGCTTATCCGTATCACAATATCTGGCCTACTCAGTCATGTAGAGTCGAGCTAGCTTTGGACAACAGCTGAAAGATATTGGACCTGTACTACTCCTAGGGAGCAACCTAACCCGTGACTACTTTAACTGGAGTACTACTGTAAATCTGCAATTAAGGGCATATCACCCATCAGGCGTGTTGCTTCTGCTTTATGTTACAGGCAGTATCAAAGATCCCAGATCTGCCTTGCTTTGGTCCTGACATGTACACTAAGGATATGTTCTTTCTGGTTTTTGAAACCAGTTTTTGGGTTTTTCTACAGTATCTAATTTTAAACGAAATATTTTTTAATATGAGATTTACAAGTTAATTGTAGTATATATTAAAAACCCAATATCTATACCAGCCAAAATCACAAGTGAGTATCTCTCTTTTCATAATATCTATTATGAACAGCCAAAAATCATAAACCACAGCCACAAAAAACAGACCTTTAAGTCATTACGCATGCCGTTTGCACGGACTAGTATTCTAGTCGTACAAAAAGTGAGCAAAAAGATATAAATGGTTAGTACTTGGCTTCGCTATCACAAGTATGCTCGCCATACATACATGCATGCACGTCAGGCAGCTAATCAGTGGGTGTCTTTTCCTTATCTTGGATGCAATGGCGAAGCTAGAAATAAAATTGAGGGAGATTGACTATTTATAGATTTAAATTAAGTTAACATAAATTTAATCTTTTACTCATATAGAATTTCAAATGCACACAAAAAGTACATAATTGGATAAAGACAAACAATAAAAAAACAGATTAATACAGAGTAGGTACCTCGATAATAAAAAACGTATATCCAAAAATATATAATTATTCTACCGTGAGTGCGGAGTAGCGATAAATAACCTATATATGAAACACATCAAAATTAGTGACATAATAAAAAATTGTGAATGGCAATAAAAATTTAGATGATATAAAACATACCAGAATTAAGTTAATTTAAATCACGAGACAAATTTGAATCACAAGACAAATGCATTCTACGCGACTTCATGCATTGAAAGCAAAATAGTTACACAAAGTTCGTTTCTCCATTATAGCAAAATATATAAATAATGTATTAATTTCTATCAGTATAAAGCTATAAAAATTACATTGATAAAGACTAAACTATTTACATATATCTATAAGTGAACAAATTACATTGATAAGAAACGAACTTAATTGTGCTATCTAAACATATTAATTGAGCTATCTACAAAACTATCTACCTATTACATTGATAGGAAAAATTATAAGTGAACAAATTGTTTACTGTGCTATCGAAACTATCTAAAAATATAAACTCTAAATTAGTTATGTTATCTAAACACATTAATTACTGTCGATCTAAACTATCTAAACTATTAACTATCTATGATTCTATATTAGTATATTTCTATATACAATATACATACTAATACTGAGCTGTGAGCTCGGTCGATCGGCCCTTTTTTTCACCCGACCGACTCCTCTCGGCCAGTCGGCCTCTCCGTTCTCCACGCCACCAGGCCTCCCGGTCTCGGCCCTCCCGCTGTCCCGCAGCTCCCCAACTCCCTGGGCCCCAGCGTCCCCGCCTATTACTCCCCGCCCCCGCACTCCCGCAAGCCGCAGCTCCCCATCCCCCAACTCGGCGCCTCCCGGCCTCCCCCCTCTGGGCCCTCCCTCCACTCCCGCCTCCCGGCTCCCCGCCTCCCGGCCCTCCCTCCTCCGCTCCACGCCTCCACCCGCCCGACCTCCGATCCCCGCCTCCCCCCTCCGCCCCCGCCTCCCCCCTCTGCTCCCCGCCTCCGGCCTCCCCCTCCACTCCGGCGCTCGGCTCCCCGCCTTCGGCCTCCCCCCTCCGTTCGGCACTTCGGCGCGCGACAGGTCTGCGTCTCCCAGATCTAGATCTGTGTGATTTGTAACTTGTTGTTATTTTGTTGTGTTATGTTGGGCCTAAAGCCTGTAGGCCTAAACATGCTGGGCCGCTGGGGGTGGGCCGGTGGGGTGACCTGAGGAGCGGCCACCGCCGTGAGCTTCGTTGACGCCGGGAGGGGGTGTCAGTCACGGCCGCGGAAGGGGGTTCTCTCGGGGAGGTGAGGCTACTGACCTCACTAAGCCCCCAGCTTTCCCCCGCTGGACGCTAACATACGATGTGGATCATGTCAAATTAAAAAAAAGTTGGATATCGAACAAACAAAGAAAAAAGCTTATCCGCCATCGCTTGGAAAGCGATTTATCATGACAATCTTTTTGAAATGGTTTGTCGATTTACTAACATTTGATTCGTTCATACAAATGCTCGCGCTAGAGTTAAAAATGATAAACTACAGTTGAAAAGAACTCACTTAATATATAAAATCCCTCTTTTTGGCTATTTATGGCTTTTGGCTTAGGAAGCCAAAATAAATAGGGTAACTTCTCCAAATGACTTCTTGAAGCCGTTTCTCCAAGCAATTTCTCGAGTTCAAAATCGTATGCACCGTACACCATCGACTCGAAAAGTACATATAAAAATCATTGGCTGTAGACAAAAAATATTAGCCACAAACCAACAAAGATGAGATAGCCAAGCTAGAATACATCTAGGAGCTAACCCGGCCGATGATCCTATTGGATTGTTCCTTTTCAGCCACCGGTGCCAATCGTCTCCACATAGGGAACCATTTATTGAAGGTATGATGGAGTTATGGGTATATAACTATATTCATCAAAATTTAAATTCTAGTGTTCATTTTTTATGCATATAAAAGCGTGCTTTTAGTAGGAATTTTATAAGATGTGGATTTATTTTTAATCTCTGTTTTTTAAAACGTGTGTTGAGGAAACGTACTCGTCTGTGCATGCTTGTGCACGTATGTGGTGTGCTTGCGTGCGTCTTTGTAATCCTAAAAAAACCGGCTCCACGCAAGCAAGGATGAAGGGATGAATTGAAACCTCGTGCGTGCATGTTATTATGTTAACGATCTAGGCTGGAATCTAATCAAGTTTTCTTCAAGGATAAATAACCCAGGCAAATGCCTACTGCGCTCAGTTCGGCTGCAGCGTTCAACGGCAGCGTTGGTTGGTACTATTTATTTTTTTATCTTTTTGCTTTTTTTTGTTTTTTGTTTTGATATTTTTGTGTTTTATTTTTTTCGTATTTCTTTAGATTGTTTTTGATAGGTTAACATACTATTTTTATTTTTATATTTTTTAAATTTAATTATGTCTAATAAGCTAACTCAGTTATAGTAAAATTTCAGTTAAAAATCATCGTTATTCCGAATATCCTAACTTGTAGTCTAGTCCCCCGTTTTTTAATGGTGCCGATTAGGAGGAGAAGAAGAGAGCAGGAGTATTATTAAAGCTGGCCATGGCCTGGCCTCTGTAATCTTTTTGTTTCTTCTTCTTCCTTCTTTCCTCGCTGGGTTGAGATCCATGAGCCCCATTGGCAAGGCATGGCGTCCAGGGGCTCAGAGCCAACCAGCCAATTGACTTGCTTGATAGAAAGCATCGCAACGTGCCTCCGACTCCTCCATTATTGCACGCTAGCTTAGCTTAGAGGCCCGTTCTTTTTTTTCTTTTTCAGCTGGCCGTTCCATCTCCATCTCCCAGCACCTGCCAGTGCCTGCTGCTCCGCAACCACCGACTCCCTCCCTCCAGTCTCTCCGCCGTTGAGTTGAGGTCGACCAAACCAAGAACACTCCTGCCACTATCAGACAGCAGTCATCTGTGTTAAGAACAAATTACTAATGCGCGTGGCTTCTCTAGTGAAAATGAAACATCAAATGCAGTAATCATGAATGCAGAAACACTTGATTAATTTCTTTGACGTATCAATGTATCACGCATACCATATATGTTCACTGGGTATTTGAACAACAAGCATCGAATCATGGGGTTTCTCTTCTCCCCTCTTTTGCGTATAAGCTGGCGTCAGTGCAGATATAATTAAGTTGATACAGATATGTGTAGATATATATGATTTCGTTTGTAATATTTTGCACTTCTTATTTATATCATGACGGCTAGCTAAAATATGAGGTGGGTTCTTTTGAACTGTAGTTTTTGATTTTTAGCTAAAACTATTGTATTTTTGGGCTGATGGTTGATGGCTGAAACTGTTGTGTTCTTTTGAGCTAATGTTTTATGGTTGAAGCTATTGTGTTTTTTTGAGCTAATGGCTTATAACTTATCATTGATTTTGACACGTGAATCATAGACTCGAATTGGTCAAAGCATTTGTGTCGAAAGTACGCATGTTTTATGACATGTCAAAAGTGTGGGGGTGCAGTTAAGCCACGTGCAACACAACAATACGACACTAAAAAATAGCATTTCCCATACCATCTCCTCTTGTGCCCACCAAGAAGAGTCCCGGAGATGCAGTCGGTCACCGGATCGATGCCCAACCCTGAGGCGTTATGCTTCAACGTGCACCACTTAGTATACAACATCTTCTGGATATCCCAGTAGTTCCTGAACTGCTTGTGTGTGTAGCATCTACCGGTGAACGGCCAAAGGCCGTGTTTGGTCGAGCCAATTTGCGAGTGAGGGACTGAGGCAACGGGGTCCGATGACAGCGCTGCGACGTGCCCATGGAGAGACATCGATCCAGCCTCTGAGGGGATCATCGTTGGGTCCGGAGAAGGGGTCACCAATGCGGGGGCATTCCCCTGAGAGGCAACCGGGGCAGGAGAGGGATGGACCAGGGGGATCCCCCCTCGACGGGCGAAGATGGGAGGAGCTGCGATTGGATGGGGGAGCTAGAGCAGCAAGGGGATCTCTGTCTAGATCTGGCCATCCGTGAGAGGGAGCCGGGGCAGCGGAAGGGGGCTCGATGAGGGGGAGTCGGGGCAAATTTGAGCTTTTGGTTGTGGCTGATGTCTTTTATCTGTACTTTTTAAGATAATAGCGGATGACGGAGACGTGGACGGTGTATACGGTTTTGGGTTTAGAAAACCGTTTGGGGAATCCGATTTAAAAAAATCATCTCGTTTGTTTCCACTTTCGAAGAAATTAAAAGTCAAAAGACGCCTTTTTTTAATTTTTAAGTGGTTTTTGGTTTCTCATAAAAATCACTATCTATTGAACTATTGATACATAACTAAAAATCATAAAGCGCAACTGCATACCTGCTTTAGGTAACGCGTAAACTGCCTTCTACGTAATCCACCAATCACGTCGTCCCGGCAGCCACATCACGTAAAGATGCCTCCCCACCACCTCCCTCGTCTCTGTTATTGGCGGCGTTCGCTGATTGCGATGTTGCCTAATCCACACTTAATCCTCTCTTTAGTTTACCTAAAGACTTCGCACTGCAAGTTAAGGGTGCCCTTATCCCCTCACTTTAAGAGCTCAAAGCTCATCGCAATCACTCTTGCTTTTTAAAAACCAAAGGCTCCACCATTCATTTCAAGAAAAAGAGCAAATCAACGCAAGTTCATCAGCCAAAAAAAAGTTAGGCCTATGACACCTGTTCCAATCACTCTTGCTACGCCAAGTCATACTTATCCCACCCCTTCAGTTAAACGGAACAGGAAACAGAGTAAGAACTGCGAGTGATGTACACACACACGTTCCATTATCGTTTGCACTTTTATTTTCAATGACTTGTACACATGTTTAGGTGATCCCAATGCTTGTTTTAAGATTCGATTGATTTTAGTACCTGCAGTTGGAGAAAACAAAGGCTAACAAGTAACAATGTACTACTAACAAACAACGTGATACGCAGTGATACAGAGCTAATGGGTTACAGAACATCGCAATTAACTATGTAAATTACCATCGCAATGATAAATAGATGCTTGAAAACAATGTGATAGCGTACCAATCGAAACAACTCAACCAGAGGATAGCAGCCATGCAGGGCAGGGGTTAAGGCAAGTCTGAGGAAAGAACTGAGACACTCCTCTTATCCAGTCCATTCCGATTTTCTCCGACTACACCTGGACTTTTGACTCTTCTTTTTGACTTTTAGATTTTGATTTTATCTTCTTAAAAATGAAACAAACGATGTTGTCTTTTAAATGAATTTGTTAATCGATTTTAGAGTCTGAAACTATGTACACTATGTGCTAACGTTCCGTCGAGGTATCAAAAAGCAGTATAAAAGCCACCTAACGCAGCCCTAAACTAAGCAACGTGGCACTGGCCTGATATTTTGCCTGGCCCCACCTGTCACTGGCGGATGCTAGGGATGGGCAGCGGAGTTGGTCACGCCACGTGCTCGATACCTGGAGCGTTTGATGAGCGAGTCGTCTGCAAAGCGGCAGCCCGAGCGCGAGGAGAGGAAGAGAGCCCACGACTCCACTCCAAAATCCGAATGGCGCAGTGCTGCTTGTCGGTGTTGGCTTTCCAATCCCAACTCCGTCTGGACGAGGACGACGCCCCCCGCACGCCAAGACAAACCCAATAAACACACAACCGAAACCGAAACCTCCCATATAAATCCCCATTCCGGCGGGCGCCTCCGCCTCGCCTCGTCGGCCGTGTCGGAGGGGATCCGCACCCGCAATGCCGGAGGCGGCGGCGACGCGGGCGCCGGACCTGGATCCGCCGGCGGAGCAGGAGGAGGAGTTCTACGAGTCGCTGGATCGGATCCTCTCCTCCTCCTGCTCCTCCACCTCCGCCTCCGACGACGATGCCGACAGCCGCCGCCGCCGCCACCGCCGCCACCCGCCGCACGCGTCGTCCTCCGCCTACGACGTCTGGATCTCCGAGCCCACCTCCGTCGAGGAGCGCCGCCGCCTCCTGCTCCGCCGCCTCGGCCTCTCCTCCGAGCCCCTGCCGCCTCCCTCTCCCCACCACTCCCCTCGTTCGCCGTCCCATTCCCCTTCTCCCCCCTCCTCGCCTCTGCCCCGGCCCGCGCTGGCGGAGGCCGTGAAGGAGCCCAGATCCGGCGGGCATGGGAAGCCGCCGCTGGCGCGGAACCCGAGCGGCGGCGGCGGGGAGCAATGCCGGATCCGGAACCTTGACGACGGCACGGAGTTCGAGTTCGGGCAGGTGCACGAGGAGGTAGTCCGGGAGGTCGGCACCGGCCGGCAGCTCACCCTCGAGGAGTTCGAGCTCTGCATTGGCCGCTCCCCAATCGTCCACGAGCTCATGCGCCGGACAACCACCACCACATCCTCCTCCGCCTCCGACCACGCCGCCCCCGCGTCCAAGCCCCGCAGGAAGCCTGGAGGCTGGCTGCGCGGCATCAGACACCTGGCGGGCAGTGTCGCCTACGGGCGCCGCAGCACCGGGGAGAGGGAGAAGGAGAAGGAGAAGGAGAGGGAGAGGGAGAGGGAGAGGGAGAGGAGAGGGAAGCGCGGCGACTGAGCTCTGCCACTGATGATAGCCTTGATGGCACTGGCTCGCGCAATGCAGGGAGGGTCAGGGTGCGGCAGTATGGGAAGGCATGCAAGGAGCTCACCGGGCTGTTCATGACACAGGAGTTGGCTGCCCACTCGGGCTCTGTGTGGTGCATCAACTTCAGCTTGGATGGAAGATACCTTGCAAGCGCCGGGGAGGACCGTGTGATCCATGTGTGGGAGGTATCGGAGGGAGAGAGAAAGGGAGAGTTGCTCGGAGAAGGTACAGTGGCAAGGGAGAATGGTGGCGGCTGCAGCCCGTTTCTTGCAGTTGTTGGAAATGGGTCACCGGAGGTGGCAACATTGTCACTGAGCTGTGCTGACGGGGGATATGTGGAGAAGAAGAGGAGGCCAAGGATGCAGAGCATTCGAAAGTCTGTGGGCTCCGATCATCTAGTTGTGCCTGAGTGTGTGTTTGGGTTCAGAGATAAGCCAGTTTGCTCACTCCAGGGGCACGCTGCTGATGTTCTTGATCTATCATGGTCCAAATCTCAGGTGCGAACTATGTGTTCTTCGTTTGAATTTTGAACTGCTCAAGCATAATGTTTGCATTTTGATATACTTTCTGAAACATCTGAATAAACAATTGCACTGCCGTGTTCTTCAGGACAGAAAGGAAAGAGTCATGTTTGGTTTTGATGATGCCTAGTACAGTTGTAAGGACCGTGATTGTCAAAAAGACCAAAAACCAAATCAATGTACAATTTGGAAAACGTGACACTTCTGTCATTTTGTCAGAGTAATTGAGCATAGGCTTTGCATGCAACAGTACCCTACATCTTGCCGATAGAACAAAAGGCCTGGTTGTTGAGCACTACAGTTTTTTCACTGCTGAAAGATTCACTTGTTTTGTACCAGTAGTGAATTTGTTGCAACTTGCAATATGATCTGTCCATTGGCTTCATTTGCGTATCTATGAAATCTGACATCATTTTCATGTTTGGTAAACTGGTAAAGAACAATATTAGTTAATCCTCATATTTTAGACTACAGATCTAAAGATCTGTCACATAGTTTTTGCGTAATTAACTATGGTTATGACTCAGAATAGTTTCTGTGTATTGTTCTTTGTAGCACTCTTACAGTATTTAGCAGGAAGATATGCATGGATATACTAACATAGTTCAGGTGATGTATATTGCCTGATTTTTCATTCTGTCATCCTGACCGGTTTGTTGTACATGCAACATTAAGCTACTTTGATGCCATTAGTAGGTTGTTGCTGTGCTCTTTTAATCCTGCCTTTTTTCTGAAACTCTAGGTCTTGTGAAAATGTATATTCAATGATCAATACACTGACACTTGAAAATAGTTATCACAATTGGAAGATATCTAATGGAATTTTGATGCCTAACTTAAGTGTGGTATTGTCAACAAGAGTTGCATATGGTTTGAAAATGGTTCGTTCATATTCCATAGTGAATGTCTGTTAATGATAGCCTTGCTGCTCTTACTATACACTTATCATTCCCATGTATAGTAATTGCTCCTCTTCACTTCTGATAATATCAAATATAATTGTATTGTCATCCTAAACCAAAGTATCACCAGTAACACTTCATCTGCTGGGTCCTTGTGGTGCTCAAATGCATGAGCAGCAAATCAGGCTTCTCTGTCCACTATGAGCTTTCTTTGACATTCATTCATGCTGTACTTTTGCACCCTGTTTTGCAAGCTATCTCTTTTTCGATTGCCTCATGTAAACAACCACACATGTAGTTCTAAAGTTCTATTTGATATGTGCACCATATGCATATTTATCTTGGCCTCTGCTTTATAATTGGCTTTCAATGATGTAGTTTTTTCATTATGAGTTGTGTTCAGACTTGTTTACCATTCCGCTATGCAATTGAGACAACTAAATCATACTTGAATCTATTCCATGCTGCTGAATATATAACTAAAAACTATTTACCAGAATCATTTCAACAATCCACATAATTAGTTGCTAATCGAAAAGGAAAACATGGACAATACATTCTATGTTCAAACTGAAGTTTGTGAAACAAACCCCGGTGTAAGACTGATTTGTGGGGAAAAACCCCAGTATAAACTGAAAACAACTATATAAAGGCACTAACTGGTTGTCTGGTTCACATTCAGTACTTGCTTTCATCCTCAATGGACAAAACTGTTAGGCTATGGGACATCACTGCCAGTACCTGTTTGAAAACATTCTCACACACGGACTATGGTGAGTCTAGTTGCAGGATCATTTTATATGCATTTTTTGCAGTCTCTTCCTTTTATTTGGAGCAATGGGATAACCACATTTTTGTCAGTAACTATATATGTTTGGAGCTGCCAGACAATTGATTTCCTTCTGTGCACTCAATTTTGTTGCAGTGACTTGCATCCAGTTCAATCCTGTAGATGATAACTTCTTCATTAGTGGATCACTGGATGAGAAAGTTCGTATTTGGAATGTCCATGATCGTAAGATTGAGGACTGGAATGATCTTCATGAGATGGTTACTGCTGCATGTTATTCCCCTGACGGACAGGTTGAGCTAGTTTCTTGATATTAGTGAATATATGTATTGACCATAAAACTAGATGAGCTTATGTTATATTTCTACGTTACCTTTGAAGGTTGCACTGGCGGGATCTCACAAGGGAAGTTGCCATTTATTTGATACAACTGGTATGACTCTCTCTCACACACACACACGGACGCACGCAATGTGCCCGTAAGGTTAGTTCTTTTCTAATTGTAGCTAGATGCTTTTGTTTATGTTAGATACACATAAGTAACAGTAGCCTGATCTAAAAAAGGTAATAGTAACCTTTGGAGTTCCTTTTCCTTGAATAATGAGTTTGTGCATTTCCTTGATGAATTCAGAGAAGAAGCTTCAGTACAAAAGTCAGATAGATTTAAGAACAAGGAAAAAGAAGTCTGGCCAGAAGAAGATTACTGGTTTCCAGGTACATAATTACGCAGTGCATGCATTTCTTAGGGAACTTAATATTTGTTAAGAAAGATACTAAAAGTCTTATGTTAATCTAATGCCTCCAACACTTGCTAAGTATTTGTATTTCATGCAAAAGTTTGCTCCAGGAAGCTCCTCGGAAGTTCTGATTACTTCTGCAGATTCAAGAATCCGTGTTGTTAATGGCGATGAGCTTGTTCACAAATTTAAAGGTAATGCTGCATTCTCCTATTATTGTATATTGTCTATGACATGTTCGCTGATCATACTACAGTTTTGTTTTGCCCAAATCCAGAGCATATGAACCATGTAATTTTGTGCAGTTGATTTGAGCTTGTGCTGACCCGGTTTCCTTTGGCGGGATATGATCCTTGCCTATGTGATCTGCAATATGCTAGTGTAGTGTTAAGTCTTGGGCTTTTGCATTTACTCTGTGTTTAATCTTTCCACCAGGGTTCCGCAACACAAGTAGCCAGATCTCAGCGTCTGTAGCTCCGAACGGGAAATATGTAGTCTGTGCCAGTGAGGACTCCCACGTCTATGTCTGGAGACATGACACCAGTTCCCATCCGAGCAGAAGCAGGAGTGCAGTTGGTGTAACCAACTCATATGAGCATTTTCACTGCCATGATGTCACTGTGGCTATCACGTGGCCCGGTGCTGAAGGCCGTGGCTCGTTCGGGTCTTGTCGCAGCAGACATAGTGATTCGGATGGTGCAGTGAACTCTGGCCGAGAAGTCCCTGTAGAAAACAATGAGCTTGAACCGAATGGAGCTGCTAATAGATACACCGAGAGCCCAGGTTGCGAAGGTGTTGCAAGCACGACAAGCACCAGCAATCATCCAGTTGATGGAATATCCACATCCTGGGCTGACGAGAAATTACCGTCTGCCAAGAGCAGGCCTGGTAATTGCTCATCCGATCTTTGCATTGGAGCTGTGGATGTTCAGCGCCGGTCCGCGTGGGGTTTGGTGATTGTGACGGCTGGACGGGGAGGCGAAATTAGGGTGTTCCAGAATTTTGGCTTCCCGGTTCAAGTGCAAAGCTAGCGTGAGGATGTGCAGAGGTGTTGGTTTCTTTACTGTATAGATATCGTTAGTTCTTCACCATTTCACCTAGGGTTTTTACTAGCAGAAAGTTTTCTCTGTTTCTGTCTGGTCGGGTGCCTGAAGAGCACACTCCCAAGGACCACACTATTTTTTCCACGCTGTTTATACACGGCTTTGTGTAATTGTATGGTTAACAGCCAGTAGATTTGTTTGTTCATACGTTGATTCTTTCCTTGTACACCGCTATACGAAGATTACCTGTGTCGTTTGCTTCGTTTCTTCCGTGCCAATGATGTTTCTCTGAGCAATACTGCTCAGCGTTTTCACAACCTTGTCTGGTGTGGTTGTGGGAGTACGCATGCTAATCGAAGCAAACTTTTATTGTCATCATCACTGCACAGACGTTACATCCTCCCTCCAGCTACAGATCATAATTCACTGATTCTGACAATAATCGGCACTTCTCGATCGTAAGCGTGAGAAGAAGCAGTGAACTCGTCGGAGAATTGAGCTGCGTACATTTCCTAGCTCAACGAACATACTGCAAACTGGGTAACGTTACCTGAGGCTGCAATGCTAAAACCGGAGCCCCAAAACACCGGCGACCGGCCGACATCAGTTGCCGGCCGGCGGTGGCCAGCTGAGGCCGACGATGTCTGTGAAGTTGTCCCGCGCGCCGGTCACACCAACGCCACGCGTTCCATCGTCCCACGGCGCGAGCCCATCGTAAAAGTCCGGGACCGCCGATGGCCACGAAAACGCCGCCGGTGCAACGCCGAGATCGAACTGCGGCAAGAAGATGCCGTCATCGAGGAACGGGAAGGTTGGGAGGTCCGGGTACGCGTCCTCCGCGCGCGCCGACGTCGGAGGCGGCGACGCGGACGAGGGCTCGGCGGAGACCCTGCGGCGCTTGTTGCTGCCGCGGCGGGAGGCGCCCCCGACCGGCACGTCGCGCAGCGTTCCCCCCTTGGTCCAGTAGCGGCGGCAGGCGCGGCAGAAGTGGCGCGGCTGCGCGGTGCTGTAGTTGTTGTAGTAGCAGAACTTGGTGTTGGTGGATCCGCACCGAGGGCACTCGAGCTGCTGCTGCTGCTGCTGGTTCTTGCGCGCGGCCTCCTGATCACCGCCCTACAAAACCAAGTGACCAACCGCCGCATATCTCAGTGGCCACTTCCTCGCAACCATCGCATGCAGCGGCAAGTGTAGGTGCCACACATGCCTAGTAACTGACCTGCGGGGGCGAGGAGGAGTCGAGCGGCTCAGCGTCGGAAGCGGCCGGACGCTTGGAAGCAGCGGCGACGGAGGGGAGCGAATTAGCTGCAGGAGCCATTTGCCGGGCGAGCAGAAGAGCGCATGCCGAGGTCCGCTTAAAACCTGCTGCTACCGCGCGCAGCTATAGCTAGTACGATCTACTGTTTGTCTATATCTCGGAAGAAGGAAAGGGAAGAGGTAGCCGCCTAGCTACCAATCTATTCGTAGCTAGCTAGGATGCTAGTAGCAGCGAGACGTAGCAGTCAGTCCGACCTGGGCTGGTGGTGGGCGGCAATCAGTCGGAGCGGGTGGTTAGCTAGCTCGTGCGCCCAGTTGGGCTCCTATATATAGCGGCGGGCGGCCGGCCGTGGAGCCCATGGCTGACGCGGCGGACGCTCGTCTTGCGCGTTAAGCTTCCAGTTCTACCACGCGATGCGTACTCTATCTGGCACGAGCAGCGACGCACACGTACTCTATCTGAGCGGTCGCCGACACGCGCGATCTCAGCGCTGCCACGCGCTGGTGACGCGCGCGATGCGTTGTGGTCCTGCGCCGCCTCCAGCTCGCGCAGCACAGAGCATGGTGACGACAGGGGCACAGGCTGCACGGTGGCGGCATGCATTCCAGCTAGCGCGATGGGGACCGGGTCGGCGCTAATGGGGGTGGGCGGGGACGGACGGAAATAGGCGAGAGCATTTCAGATGGGGTAAGAAAATTAGCAGAAAAGACGGGCGAGGGGGCCTGGTCGGTGGCGCTTTTCTACGCGCGGGGCCCCGTGCGACCGCGACGGCGCTGTCGCCGTCGGTCCTTTGTCTCCTCGCCTAAGTTTTCGTTCAACTTTTTTATTAGCAGTAATTTATCTTTTCTAAATTTTTAAACTTTTTACATTTTTCTTTTTTCCGTGTTCCTTTACATTATCGACACAGCCTTTTCAAAACAGGTGATATGGTTAAATCTAGTGGCTTTATCTAAGCCTTTTCAAAACATGTGATATATTTATCGGTATCTAATTTATTTATATAAATATTTGTGTTAAAAGCTATAATTCATATTTTTGATGTGACTAATAACTTTTAACTCTAATATAGGTGTTTATACAGATAAACTAAATACTAATAAATTAATTTAAAAATTTTATTATGATAAATTATTTTAAAAAGAGAATAAAAAAACATCAATTTATTTGCTTAGGTTTGATCATAAACCATGACCGGAAAGAAACGTGACCGCTGCTAGGCGCCGAGGGCACAACTCCATCCATGTGGCGACGCTGCGTTGTGTCGTATCCTCGTAGTAGACATTACACATGCCAGAATCTGAACTCCCAAGTCCTGTGTACCGCATAGGTTTCTGACCGGTTACCGGCAGTAACACAACCCTTGGCACATAGGTTCCTGATGTGAATGCAAGTACGCTTTGCATATGGAACACGTCTGGTTCACCGGCGATCGAGCCCGGCCCGCATCACAAGGCGGCGAGCAGGTGAAGTAATTGAGTGCGTTGCGCCTACAAGTCTAGTACTGCTAGGCTTCTGGGACTCAATAGAGAAATGGCACTTTCGGCAAAGGATCCGCTCATTTAGATTTCTAACTTATTTTTTATAATTTTTTGATTTATATATTTTAAAGCTTTTTTATCGTTTTTTTTCGTATTCGTTTGTATTATATATGATAGGCTAATCTATTTTTTTTATTTTTTTTTAAATTAATTATATTAAATAAGTTATCATTAATTATAGTATAATTTTAATTAGTTATAACATAATTTTAACTATAAATTATTAAATTTTAGTTCAATCAAATGGCCTCAGGTACTCCGGACGCCGACGACTGTCCACCACTCCTGGTCGTCCTACCAACTAGTAAATGATTACTCCACAAATTAAAAACATTGGTGCCCTACCGACCAATGTTTGCAGTGACGGCGACGCCTCTCCGGATCAGACGACGGAATCGCGGCCGCATGCTGGGGAATTCGCCGAGTTTACGAACTCGCAAATTGCGCTTAAACAAGGCTAATGATCAGGCTGCCTGTCTTGCTCGTGTACGCACGCCTCCTCCTTCCTGGACATGAACGTCTCCTTTGTCATTTTATTTTATATTCGTCTCCTTTGTCATTTTATTTTATATTCGTCTCCTTTGTCGTTTTATTTTATGTTACAATACTACTATACATATGATTGTATGATTAGTTCTGGTCATTGGTCAACAATAAGGACGATTGCCGGTCAGCGATCAGCAGATATATAACCTAATTAACTATGAGCGTACGATCGATATATCATGCTAATTAAGATGAGCATTGCCCCCACGCAATCTTGATGTGTAAGTTGGACGTTCCGGCAAGATCCGGAAAACGAAATTGTAAAATACGCATCTTCTGATTAGGATTATAGCGATCGAATTAAGTCTAAATCGTCATGTTGTTTAATCTGTGGGGCGTGTTTAATCATGCCTGAACCGGAATCAGAGACTGTGGGCAGTGGTGGATTTAGGATTTTGATACGTCCTGGATATTGAAGGGCTGAAGATCACTACTATTTAGGTTAGGAGAACAGTTGTAACTCGAGCATATTTAAACTTTGCACTGATAAAAATTTCATACTCCAAGCTAAAATTTCATACCCTGCATAGCACAGGTCAGGAACAGGCTCCAAATTTTCTTTGTAACGTGCTGAAACATTCAGCAAGATCGTGTTCGATTAATGAAAATCACCATTGTCTAAAAAAGAAAAGGTCCACTTTTAAACCTTACGCTGATTAATGAAAATCACCATTGTTTAAAAAGGAAAAATTATTTTTTAACCTTAAACTCTAACCTCGGTTTGATTTTTAACTCTAAACTATGAAACTATCTGATTCGAGACCTCAAACTAATAAAATCGTCTATTTTATCCTCTTCACCTATACCTGGTTGGTTTTAACCTGACATGGTATCCTAATAGACAAGTCTATACAGACGTAGCATCCCAGTTGAATCCTAATCAGTGGCAACAAATAAACGAAGAGTTCAAGTATTTTTGCGGTTCCAAATGTACTGAACCTCCTCTTCTTCGTCCTCCCTCTCTCTTCTTTGCTCAGGCTTGTTGGGCCGTGCTCCGCTCACCATCGACCGCCACTGACCGTCTTCTCCTTCTCGTCCCTCTCTCCCTTCATCCCTCTCTTTGCTCAGGACAGAAGCCAGCGGTGGTCGGGACGAGAAGAATGTGTCTGCTATCCCTGCAAAAATGGATCGACGTAGTCTTGGGAAAGTGCTGGAAGGTGGCAACGCGGGTAGAGACTCACGGTAGCAGTCGAGGCAAAGGAAGAAGGATGGCAACGGCGAACCGATGGTGTTTTTAAAAATGCACACGCACAAGCAATTAATAATAAGTAGAAGCTCACTGGTGTAGGCTGCACGGCAAGAGATGATCGGACATGGGGCAATGATGGCCAACTTTGGGGAAGAAGGTGGCAGTGTGCTACGGTGAGGTTTCACAAGGTAGAATGTGGCACAGAGAACACGATGATGAGGTTGATGATGGTAGGGCCTCACCGAAGACAACGAATTTGGCGATAGTGGCGCTCGGACAAAGGTGACGAGGCGATAGTGGTGCTTGGACGAAGGTGAGCTCGATTCCCACGAAGAACTGCGAGGAAATGAAATTAATTGAGGGAGAATTTGACGAAGCAAATGCAGTAGCAATCTGGTATACAAGTGGCTCGGGAACACGAACTAAGCGATCGGACTTAGGGAAGAACATGAACGGCAGTAGCACTCTCTTCTTGGCTTCCGGTGGCAGCGTCCTTCTCACCATTGGTGGCAGGGTTAGTTCGAGGTCCTGAACTACCGAGGCCACCTGCCACTACCAGGCGCTAGCAGATCGAGTGGTAGCAGGAGAAAGCGGCACAGGAGATATGCTGCGTTGCTGTGCAGGTGCAACATGGGCTTCATATGTTGCTCGGATTTATGTGGGCTGGTGAGACCCATAAAGATCAATGGATTGTTGTTAACTAGGTGATCTGGAACCGAAGGTGTTGGGCCTGATATTTGTTCTTCAACTTTTGTCCCCCCCAAATCAAAGGTTGCCATTGCGATTCATATATTGATTAATTTGTTGTGTTAGTAGATGCAGTTTTGCAGCCCGGTTTCGCGTAGACAAGAGAGGAAGACACGTATGCGAAGAATCGACCCGGTCGTTTCACGTTGGTTGCTAAATTGTGAGTGACCAAAGGGGCGCCGATAGAAGAGTTTGCTACCATATTTCTGTTAAAAAAACGATAGAGAAATAGATGAATGGTAACGTAATCTACACAATTAATCATCAAGAATAATAGATCAATAACAGGAGACACTAATTGAGATAGAACACCAGAATGTAGTTTTTATTAATTTTTAGATCTGTTTATATGGTACAATGCCTCTTTATTTATAGTCTAAACCCACCAGAGACAATTCTAGTATTTGCCCAAACCAAAACGTTCTAGAGAACAATTTTCTCTCTTAGGTCTTGACTCCTCCACAAGTCCACATTTCGTGTCGGTAATTACATGGCATTTGGAAAGAGTTTACGTAACATTCCAAAAATTCATCATCCTTAAAAATTAATTCTAAATTAATTATTTAAAAGTATCTGAATTTTATCTGTGATTCTGAAAAAAAATCTCAAAATTTCAATTACATCCCAAAATCCTGAATTTGAATTTCATAAATTTAAGTTCAAATATCCAAAATCCGAAACTCCAGAAAAATATCCGTTCTATTTTTCTAAGTTCAATCTATTTTTCTTGGCCCATCTTTTCTTTCATTTTTCTTTTTCTTTTCTCTCTATTCTTTCTTTCTCTCTACCTTTGGTCACTATTCATTTGTTACTATTCCTGCACTTCTTGACCGAGCAGCAACCGAGCATGCAGAAACAGAGCCATGGCTCCTATGTCCCTCCTAAGCCAATTTTCAAACAGGACCTTATCTAAATGTCTTGACAAAACAAAAATACTCTAAATCATGCAAGGAATCTATTCTTTCCGGTCCTTTTGCGATTCGTTCATTCATTTGTCTTTTATCTTGTATTTTTCTAAACCGACTCAAAACCAAATCTCACAAATTTGAGTCTGTTTCCAACTGTTCCGAGCCTTTGTATACGATCCCTCAACCCCTCTTAACCCTGTTGAGTCTCTTTGTTCTTGATCTGGGGTTTAGATCTGAGAGAGAGAGAGGAAGGGGGAGGAAGGGTACCGTCCGATGTAGAGGAGGACGAGGCGGCCATCACGGGTTCGTCGGTGTGGTCTGCGCACGGGCAGCGACGGTCGGAGAAGCGGCGGTCCGGCGAGGCTTCCCGGAGGTCTGGCGAGGTGGCGGCGGCGGTCGGCGGCGGTGTGGCGGTGGTGCTTCCGTCGATGTGCGCTCCCTCCGGATCGGTTAGGGTTTGTTGGGTGGAGTTGCGGCTCCGCACAACGCCGTGTCTCGTCGCGGCCTCCACCACCTCTTTATATAGCGCGGTAGCGACGAGAGGCCCACCAGCCATATGGTGGCGCCCCGATCGTATGCGGATCAAGGCCCGATTAGCCGTTGGGCTAATCGGTGGAGATCAATCTAACATTCTCCCCTTGATCTCAACTATACTTTAACTTTAATTACTTTTGACTTTACTCATTCCATCACAGTTAGTGCATAGAACATGTCTTATCGTCACGGTCAAACGCCGATAGATTTAATGACTACAATACACCTCTGCTCAAAAGCGAGTTACTTTAATCTTTTGGGCCATCTTTTAGTCCAGAAATCTAGGCTTTCCCTTAAACCCATGCCGGCTACATGTTCTCTGAACACGTTGGGTGGTAAGCCTTTAGTAAGCGGATCCGCTAACATCTTTGCGGTACTTATGTGCTCAAGACTTATAATTTGATCCCGAACTTTATCTTTCACAACATAGTACTTTATGTCAATGTGTTTGGCAGCACCACTTGACTTATTGTTGTGGGCATACGTTACTGCGGGTTCATTATCGCAGTACAACTTAAGTGGTCTATTGATGTCGTCAACCACTTTTAAACCGGGTATGAACTTCTTAGCCAGTTCACCTGCCCCGTAGCCTCATAACATGCTACAAACTCGGCATACATTGTGGACGATGTAGTGACGGTTTGCTTTGAGCTTTTCCACGATATAGCTCCTCCTGCGAGAGTGAATACATATCCGGATGTAGACTTTCTATCATCTCCCGCAAAATCAGAATCTGTATACCCCACTATATGGAGTAAATCTGATCTTCTGTATGTCATCATGAGGCCTTTTGTTCCTTGCAAATAACGCAAGACTTTCTTTACCAATTTCCAATGCTCTATTCCAGGATTGCTCTGGAATCTGCCAAGTAACCCGGTAACAAACGCTAAGTCAGGGCGTGTGCACACTTGAGCATACTGTAAGCTTCCGACAGCTGAAGCATATGGAACCGATTTCATTTGATCGAGCTCAGATCTTGGTTCTGGGGCATTGAAAATCCCATATCTGCGCCCTTGACTATTGGTGCAGGTGAAGGACTACTTTTATGCATACCAAATTTCTTTAAGACTTTCTCTATGTATGCTTTTTGTGATAGTCCCAATATCCCTTTGTTTCTATCCCGGTGAATTTCGATTCCTAGAACGAACGAAGCTTCACCAAGATCTTTCATATCAAACTTTGAGGACAAAAACTTCTTTGTCTCGAGAGTGCATGATATCACTGCTAGCTAGTAGGATATCATCTACATCTGAGGATTAGGAAGATAAACTTCCCATCTTTAAACTTTGCATAAACACAGTTGTCCTCTACATTCTCTTTAAACCCAAATTTTCTTATTGTACTGTCAAACTTCAAGTACCATTGTCTTGAAGCTTGCTTTAACCCATAAATCGATTTCTTTAGGCGGCATCCCATTCTTTCATTTCCTTTCACGACAAAACCTTTCGGTTGTGCCATGTAAACATTTTCCTCCAAATCCCCATTAAGAAATGCCGTCTTTACATCCATCTGATGTAACTCTAAATCATAATGTGCTACTAATGCCATTATGATTCTGAAGGAGTCTTTACATGAGACTGGAGAAAAGGTCTCATTGTAATCAATCCCTTCTCTTTGCGTAAAACCTTTTGCCACAAGTCGCGCTTTGTATCTTTCTATATTCCCTTGGGAGTCGAGTTTTGTCTTGTAGACCCATTTACAGCCTACTGTTTTGGCTCCTTTAGGAATAATTTCCAAGTCCCAGACTTTATTAGTCTTCATAGACCTCATTTCCTCTTCCATGGCCTCAAGCCATTTTGAGGAATTTTCGCTTCTTATGGCTTCTTCAAATGAGGTTGGATCATCCTCCATTTGAAATTCCTCTGTATGATAAATCGATAATCATCGAAATAGTGATCTTCTTACTCTTTGAGACCTTCTCGGGGCCTCCTCATTTGGTATATTTTCTATTTGAGGCTGTTGTTGCTCCCCCTCATCTGTGGCAATGGGTTCTATAGGATCCTGAAGAACAGGTTCCACATCTTCATTCATTGTTGCCACGGGAGGAACAATAACAGTCTGCGGCACCAGATGTCTTGCACCGTCGGTGCGGCGGCAATGACGGTGTGAAGAATGGCTCTTGAATCATCGAGTGGCGCATACGCCCGCTTCTCTTCAAGGTCGGTCTCTCGAGCTACCATGCTCCCCTCATCATTTCATCCTCTAAGAAGACAGCGTGTCTCGTTTCTACAAACTTTGTATATCGATGCCGACGGTAGAAGCGGAAACCTTTTGACTTTTCGGGTAGCCAATGAAATGGCGACTTCATCATTTTGGGATCAAGCTTCCCAAGATTTGGGTTAAATACTTTAGCCTCGTGAGACTCCCCACACACGTAAGTGGTGTAGTGAGGAACTCTTCTGCCCACAACTCGTGCGGTGTTTTGGGCACCGATTTACTAGATACTCTGTTGAGAATATGAATGGCGGTTTTTAACGCCTCTATCCATAAACTCAATGGCAGTGTGGAGTAGCTCATCATACTTCGCACCATATCCATCGAGTGCGGTTGCGTCTTTCACTACTCCATTTCTTTGAGGTTCGCCGGTGTAGAATCTTGGGCCACTATACCATTTTCCAGAGAAACCTTGCAAAGGTCCAGAACTTGTCCATATGGGGTATGTCGACCGTAGTACTCCCCCCCACGATCAGATCGGACTATCTTAATCTTTAAATCATGTTGGTTTTCAACTTCAGCCTTAAATATCTTGAATTTATCCAAGGCTTCATTTCTTTCTTTGATTGGATAAATATATCCGTAACGGGAGTAATCATCCGTGAATGTTATGAACGAGTCATATCCATCCACACTTTTCACAGGAAAAGGACCACAAATATCTGTGTGAATAATTTGTAGAACTCCTGTGCTTCTTTTGGCGTCTTTCTTAATTTTCTTTACATATTTTCCTTTAATGCATTCTCTGCATTGTTCTAAGTCTGAGAACTCTAATGGAGGAAGAATATCATTCTTAACTAGTCTTTCTATTCTCCCCCTCGAAATATGGCCTAAGCAGCGAGTGCCATAATTTCGACGACGCATCTAGAGTTCTCTTTCGTTTTCTGTTTGCATTCGTAGACGAGGATTCATTTACTTTCTCGCACGCGACGTTCCAATATCGCATTCGACATTCACATCATCACATCACGAATTCACATTTTCACGAAGTGACAATAAATAAAGCTTGTCTTGTTTGATGGCAAGACCAATGCATTTATTATTAAACATTATTTCACACTTGCCATTTCCAAAATGACAATCATAACCATCATTGTCCAAATTTGAAACACTAATCAAATTCCTCTGTAAAGAGGGTACAAAAGGACATCTCTAAGTAAAGCTTTGAACCATTAGCTAACTCTAATGAAAGATCGCCAATGGCTTCAACTTCACTTGGACTCCATTTGCAACTTTAATGCATCTTTCGTTTCTTTGCGTAGTCCTCGTCGAAAGGAATCTGAAGGAATTAGCAACATGAGCAGTTGCTCTGAGTCAATCCACCAAGTAGATTTGAATATTGCACATACAGCATTCATTTACAAAAGTAATAATGTTCTCACCTTTCTTTGCCATTATCATCTTTAAATAATCAGACAGTTCTTCTTGTAGTGTCTGTCTTCTTCTGATGAAGACAACGATCTTTGTCTACAAAGAAACTTATTACTCGTTGAGGTGATGGATGAGGTTTTCCCTTGTTCTTTGAGAAGGAGTGATTGTTGAAGTTCCTTTTCTTGTTATCCTTCACATAGTTGATAGAACCACCATGTGAGGATTTAATTCTTTCCTCCTCTTGCACACACATAGCTATGCATTTTCCAAGTCCCATTTCTCGGGCTGCATATTGTAGTTGACAACAAAGTGTCAAACTCTTTTGGCAAAGAAGCAAAAATTAAATGAATAAGGAACTCATCCTTGAGAGCCAAATCCATTGGTTTAAGCTTGGATGCCATGTTACTCATCCTCAGTATGTGCTCTCTTATGCCACTGCCACCACCAGAGTACCTTTCTGTCACAAGCTGTTTGATCAGCTGTGTAGCATAAATCTTTGAAGAGGCGATGGCGACTCTTTATTCTCTCAAGGTACTCTGTGTGGTGTCACACTCTGCACTGAGCCCACAATTGCGGGCTCAAGTGTGTTCTTTATCACAGCCATACACTTCTTGTTGGCTGTGGTCCATTTCTTATGATCAAGATCATAAGACATCTGTAAGGGAGCATGATCCCTCTGTCTTTTCTGCCAAGCAGTATCATCCTCATTTGGATCCCTCACTGGTGCCATAGGCTCAGTGGGACGTGCTGTAGTGAGGACCCAGTCCACCTCAGCCAAGATAAACGCTAAGTCTATCTTTTTCTTCCACTCTCCATAATTATCTCCTTTAAGAGTGGGGATCTCTCTAATACAACTCATCAAGTTGTATCCGCCTGAAAAATATTTCAAATAAAGTGAGAACATAACAGGAAAAATTATATGCCTTATTTCCAACGTTGGTCAAAAATACGACATACAATTAAATCAATTTCATTTATACATTAAATCTACATCACCGTTGGGCAGAAATAGAAATAATGCATAAAAACATCAATTAAAATTATAATATTGTTATTATCAACGTTGGTCAGAAAATAACAATATTATAATGCACAACATTGCTCAAAAATTAAATTCTCCCGTTGGTTCGAATTTAATTTAAAGACTAATCACCATTTAACTTTTGCAGCGGAAACATCAATTAAAAATTATATCTATTTTTCCAAAATTAAATTCTCCCGTTGGTTCGAATTTAATAATGAAAATTTTATCTTTTCTTTTAGATATATCAAATATATCTAAAAGTGCATATCATGAAACAATAATTCTATAAACACACCTAAAAGAATAAAAGCAATAATAAATATCTTTTGACCGGTCAACAAGATTGCTCTCCTCCATAAAATATCTCCTTTTGACCAGTGAAAGCCAAAACAACCCCATCCTCCCAAAAAAAAAATATCAGCCACGTTGAGTTGTTCTCCACCACTCAAACCTTATCTCTTCCCCAAAAAAAGGATCTGAGCAGAGGGGGGCCGCCGCCACTGGCCTTGCGCGCAGTGGGGCCGCAGGCTTGCGCGGAGGCGCTGTGAGGAGGCGGCCGGGCGCAGAGGCGCGCAGGAGGCCGGCGGCCGGGCGAGGGAGCATGCGCACGGGCAGCGTGGCGGGCGGCCGGCCATGCATGGCGCAGCACCGTCGCGCATGCATGCGGCGCTTGTGCGCTGGGCCCAGTGGGTGGCGGCAGCTGCTCGGGCTCTGGGGAGCTGCAGCAGAAGCAGCAAAGAGCGCGCGCGTGAGCGGCGGAAAAGCGCAGCGAGGGAGGCGCTGGCGTGTGCAGCGCTCGCTCCGGCCAAGCGGCAAGCGCAGCGCGCGACGGGCGGCCGGAGGCGCCACCGGCAGCGGCGCGCGCGCAGCGCGGCGGCGGCGCAGCGCTTCGCGCACAGTGCCCCTTTTTGTGTGTGCTTTTTCCGATCTCCGATCTGCTTTTGGATGATATGGGGATTCTTTTTCTTTGCCCGCTCACGATACCATTGTTGAGTCTCTTTGTTCTTGATCGGGGTTTAGATCGAGAGAGAGAGAGGGGGGAGGAAGGGTACCGTCCGATGTAGAGGAGGACGAGGCGGCCATCACGGGTTCGTCGGTGTGGTCGCGCGAGGCAGCGACGGTCGGAGAAGCGGCGGTCGGCGAGGCTTCCGGAGGTGCGGCGAGGTGACGGCGGCGGTCGGCGACGGCGGCGGTGGTGCTTCCGTCGCCGATCTGCGCTCCCCTCGGATCGGTTAGGGTTTGTTGGGTGGAGTTGCGGCTCGTACAACGTCGTGTCTCGTGCCGCGGCCTCCACCTCTTTATATAGCGCTTGTGCGACAGAACCCACCACCATATGGGTGGCGCCCCGATCGGCGCGAATCAAGGCCCGATTAGCCGTTGGGCTAATCGGTGGAGATCAATCTAACAAACCCTTCCCAACCTCTGTCAAGTCTCCTCAAACCCAAAACACCGCCGCCACCGAGAGCCCTCCGTTCCCAAAATTGCTTGTCACTCCAACTCGCGTTCCGAGCATTCCGGTGATTTTCTTCGAATTCCTTTCACGTCACTTTGTATTCTGAGTATCTTCCTTCCTCATGTAAAGTTAATTTGATTTTTATGTAGTCGATTGACGGGAATTGAGTTTTTCTTGAAACCAATCTACTACATCCTCCGTTGTCGATTCGTCACCTACGGTGAGCCAAAATCCAATTATTTGCTACTGCACAATCACCATCACACCCTCTATGTATTCCATATCTCCGTTGTCCAATGTATCACCGAGGAAGTCCCGTATGAGAGCATCCCGTTGTTTTCAAGGATAGCACCGCGGCTAGGCCAATCTGTTCATTTTCTGACTGAAACGAGCACACCATCACATTCCTTAGGTCGATGTCGTTTCCCTTATCAACCCATGTCGTCGTCGTTTTTGAGTGGTCGTCGCCGCTGTGGGCCATGTTGACTGGGAACACGGGAACTCCGGCCATCCCCTCCTTGGGAACACGGGTTTCCATTTGGGCCTTTTCCCCACCTCGCCTGGCCGCCCAACTCTGACCATGACTGCCGCCCCATGCACTTGCACTACTGTTTTGTGTCCAACAGAAGCTCTCTATTAGTCTTCATGCATTTGTATGCCATAAGCCAATGACAGTCGGGCCCCATGCGTCATACTCCCATGCAAAGTCAAAAATCTCAGCAAAAAGAAGATTCAAGGGAATATTCCCTTGTTTGTGAATTTTTTGGAATTTTCTTTCCAACCCATCTTCCGATAGCTCGTTCTTTGTCGTTTGAACTCCAAATCCAGTGATTCAAATTTATCTAAAATCCTATTAAAATTTGAACGCTGCGGCCGCACCTCTGGTCGCCGCCTTGAGCCCGCTCGACCTCATCGTATGCGCCTCTAGGAACCATGCCACCGGATTGGAAGATGCCAAAGGCCATGGCCCGTGTGGGTTTTTGTGGGCCAGTAATTTGGCCCAAAGCGAAAAGAGGAAAAAAACTTGTCAACTTGAAGTCTTGTTAACTGTAGCCAATCTAGAAGCTTTCAGGCAATGGCTGCACACGCAAGCCAGTGGGTTTGGTAAGTAGGAAGTTTGTATATTCAATGGTCAATTCATGGCCTTTATTAAGTTTTAAAATAAGTTTCTGACCGTACCATATCTATTTGTGTGTTGCTTTATATTTGTAAAAAGTTTTCCCTTTCCACAAATAATGGCATGGCCAACATATGCTAACCCAATTGTTTCGCTAGATAGTTGGTTGTTTTTTTTTCTTAAGAGAGCACTTTGTTAGACTGGTTGTTGGCGTAGTATTGACCTGGCGCATCCTGCAATACTCATAATGGGAAAGAGTAGGAAATCGTGTGACACCTCAGCAGTTAAGGAAGCCCATTTAAGATTATTTAAATAAATAGCTCCGGTTGTCAAATCTCAAATTTCTCAAAAGCTGTTGGTTCCTGTGGGTTGTGCGTTATATTCAAGAAAATCAACATATTCCTTGTGTTCATGTAGGTTGAGAAGATTGTTTGTACTGTTGTCAAGTTTCACGTACATAAATATGTTAGATTGATCTCCACCGATTAGCCCAACGGCTAATCGGGCCTTGATCGCCATACGATCGGGGCGCCAGTATATGGTGGTGGGCCTGTCATGCTGCGCTATATAAAGAGGGTGGAGGGGCGGCACAATGCACGAGGTTGTGCAGAGCGCAACTCCACCCCACAAACCCTAACCGATCTGGAGGGTGCGCGGTGGCGGCGACGGAAGCACCACCGCCGTCACCTCGCCGGACCTCAGGAAGCCTCGCGGACCGCCGCTTCTCGACCGTCGCTGCCGTGCGCGAGACCACACCGAGCGAACCCGTGATGGCCGCCTCGTCCTCCTCTACATCGGACGGTATCTCTCTCTCTCCTCCCTCTCTCTCTCGGATCCAAACCAAGAACAACGAACAAAGAAGAACTCTACAATGGTATCGAGCGAGTTAAGGAAAAATCCCAAATCAAACCCAAAATCGATCGGGATCGGAAGAAAAAAAAAAAAAGGGGATCTTGCTGCGTCGGCGGGCCACACCACACGGTCCCGCGCTGCTGCGCGCTCGTCTTGCGCCGCCTGCGCGCTTTGCACCTCCCGGCCGGCCGGCCCTGCGCGAGCCCACCGGCTCTGCGCTGCCGCTGCGTGCGCGCTGGGTGCCGCCAGAACTGCGCCGCCCGCGAGCCCGCTGCTGCCATGCTGCCGGGCGCCGCACCACCGGACTCACGGCGCGCCGGCTCGCGGCCGATGACCGCCGCCCCGTGTCTGCGGACCATACGCCCGGCTGCGCGCTGCGCTGCGCTGCCGCCGCCGTGCTCGGCTGCTGCGTGGCGGTCCCTTGCCGCGCCGCCCAAGGCCGCCGCCGGTGCCTTGCGCCGCTGCCTTGCGGCGGCGCGGCGCTGCGCGCTGCGCGCGCTGCGCGCCGGCGCGCTGCTGCGCTGCTGCGCGCGCCATGGCTGCGCGCCCAGCCCCATGTAGCAGCCGGCCGCGTCGCTGCGCGCAGGCGCGGCTCTGCCGTCTGCCGGCCTCGACTGCGCGCGCAGCGCGCCGCGCGCTACGGGGAGAGCGCCGCGGCTGCTCCTTGTTTTACTGGTGGAGCACGAGGACAAATGGCTAGGGTTTTATGTTTTGGCCCTTTTATATATGTTGGCTAAGACTGATCATGGCCGTCGGATTTGATCCGACGGCCGGCATGATTTTGGGCTATGGATGCCCTAATGGGCCCAATTTCAACATGGGCCAAAAGAGGAAATTCAACAGTAATTCTGAAAATGAATTTTAATTGTTTTCAGAAGCTTTTATTGGTGCATTTAAATGAAAATTTGATTCAAATCTCTGTAAAAATTTTGCACCAACGTGTTAATTTTTACAGAGATTAAAAGAGAACAGTATACTGCTTCTGAACAATGAATTGTTTACAGTTTCCGCTGCAAAAGTTAAAAAATTGTGATTACTCTTTAAATTAAATTCGAACCAACGGGAGAATTTAATTTTTGAGCATTGTTGTGAATTATGATATTGTTATTTTCTGACCAACGTTGATAATAACAATATTATAATTTTAATGAATGTTTTTATGCATTATTTCTATTTCTGCCCAACGGTGATGTAGATTTAATGTATAAATAAAATTGATTTATTTGTATGTTGTATTTTTGACCAACGTTGAAAATAAAGCATATAAATTTTGATGTTACGTTCTCACTTTATTTGAACTAAATTTTGAGGAGGATACAACTTGATGAGTTGTATCGGAGAGATCCCACTCTTAAAGGAGATAATTATGGAGAGTGGAAGAAAAGATAGACTTAGCGTTTATCTTGGTTGAGGTGGGTGGGTCCTCACTACAGACGTCCCACGAGCCTATGGCACCGGTGAGGATCCAAATGAGGATGATCTTGCTTGGCGAGAAAAGACAGAGGATCATGCTCCCTTACGGATGTCTTATGATCTTGATCATAAGAAATGGACCACGACCAACAAGAAGTGTATGGGCGTGATAAAGAACACAATTGAGCACTGCAATTGTGGGCTCAGTGCAGAGTGTGACAACATCACGAGTACCTTGAGAGAATAAAGAGTCGGTTCTTGGCTCTTCAAAGACTTATGCTACGGTGATCAAAGCGACTTGTGACAGAGGTACTACGGTGGTGGCGATGGCATAAGAGAGCACATCACGAGGATGAGTAACATGGCATCAAGCTTAAACCAATGGATTTGGCTCTCAAGGATGAGTTCCTTATTCATTTGATTTTGCTTCTTTGCCAAAAGAGTTTGACACTTTGTTGTCAACTACAATATGCGGCCGAGAAATGGGACTTGGAAAAATGCATAGCTATGTGTGTGCAAGAGGAGGAAAGAATTAAATCCTCACATGGTGGTTCTATCAACTATGTGAAGGATAACAAGAAAAGGAACTTCAACAATCACTCCTTCTCAAAGAACAAGGGAAAACCTCATCCATCACCTCAACGAATAAGTTTGTTGTTGACAAAGATCGATGTCTTCATCAGAAGAAAACAGGACACTACAAGAAGAACATCACGATTATTTAAAGATGATAATGGCAAAGAAAGGTGAGAACATTATTACCTTTGTAAATGAATGCTGTATGTGCAATATTCGAAATCTACTTGGTGGATTGACTCAGAACAACTGTTCATGTTGCTAATTCCTTCTGAGGATTCCTTTCGACGAGGACTACGCAAAGAAAGCGAAAGATGCATTAAAGTTGCAAATGGAGTCAAGCTGAAGTTGAAGCCGTTGGCGATCTTTCATTAGAGTTAGCTAATGGTTCAAAGCTTTACTTAGAGATGTCCTTTTGTACCCTCTTTACAGAGGAATTTGATTAGTGTGTCAAATTTGGACAATGATGGTTATGATTGTCATTTTGGAAATGGCAAGTGTGAAATAATGTTTAATAATAAATGCATTGGTCTTGCCATCAAACAAGACAAGCTTTATTTATTGTCACTTCGTGAAAATGTGAATTCCGTATGTGATGATGTGAATGTCGTATGCGATAATGGGAGCGTCGCGTGCGAAAGTAAATGAATCCTCGTCTACGAATGCAAACAGAAAACGAAAGAGAACTCTAGATGTGTCGTCGAAATTATGGCACTGTCGTTTAGGCCATATTTCGAGGGGGAGAATAGAAAGACTAGTTAAGAATGATATTCTTCCTCCATTAGAGTTCTCAGACTTAGAACAATGCAGAGAATGCATTAAAGGAAAATATGTAAAGAAAATTAAGAAAGATGCCAAAAGAAGCACAGGAGTTCTACAAATTATTCACACAGATATTTGTGGTCCCTTTCCTGTGAAAAGTGTGGATGGATATGACTCGTTCATAACATTCACGGATGATTACTCCCGTTACGGATATATTTATCCAATCAAAGAAAGAAATGAAGCCTTGGATAAATTCAAGATATTTAAGGCTGAAGTTGAAAACCAACATGATTTAAAGATTAAGATAGTCCGATCTGATCGTGGGGAGTACTACGGTCGACATACCCCATATGGACAAGTTCTGGACCTTTGCAAGGTTTCTACAGAAAATGGTATTGTGGCGATATTCTACACCGGCGAACCTCGACAAAATGGAGTAGCTGAAAGACGCAACCGTACCCTGATGGATATGGTGCGAAGTATGATGAGCTACTCCACACTGCCATTGAGTTTATGGATGGAGGCGTTAAAAACCGCCATTCATATTCTCAACAGAGTACCTAGTAAATCGGTGCCCAAAACACTGCACGAGTTGTGGGACAGAAGAGTTCCTCACTACACCATTTACGTGTGTGGGGAGTCTCACTTGAGGCTAAAGTATTTAACCCAAATCTTGGGAAGCTTGATCCCAAAACAGTAAGCTGCCATTTCATTGGCTACCCTGAAAAGTCAAAAGGTTTCCGTTTCTACTGTCCAGATCGATATACAAAGTTTGTAGAAACGAGACACGCTGTCTTCTTAGAGGATGAAATGATGAGGGGAGCATGGTAGCTCGAGATCGACCTTGAAGAGAAGCGGGCGTATGCGCCCACTCCGATGATTCAAGAGCCATTCTTCACACCGCCTGCTGTCGCTGCACCGACGGTGCAAGACACTGTGGTGCCAGCACCTGTTATTGTTCCTCCTGTGGCAACAATGAATGAAAATGTGGAACCTGTTCTTCAGGATCCTATAGAACCCATTGCCACAGATGAGGGGGAGCAACAACAGCCTCAAATAGAAAATATACCAAATGAGGAGGCCCCGAGAAGGTCTCAAAGAGTAAGAAGATCAGCTATTTCTGATGATTATCAGATTTATCATACAGAGGAATTTCAAATGGAGGATGATCCCACCTCATTTGAAGAAGCCATGAGCGAAAACTCTTCAAAATGGCTCAAGCCATGGAAGAGGAAATGAGCTCCATGAAGACTAATAAAGTCTGGGACTTGAAATTATTCCTAAAGGAGCCAAAACAGTAGGCTGTAAATGGGTCTACAAGACAAAACTTGACTCCCAAGGGAATATAGAAAGATACAAAGCGCGACTTGTGGCAAAAGGCTTTACGCAAAGAGAAGGAATTGATTACAATGAGACTTTTCTCGGTCTCATGTAAAGACTCCTTCGAATCATAATGGCATTAGTAGCACATTATGATTTAGAGTTACATCAGATGGATGTAAAGACGGCATTTCTTAATGGGGATTTGGAGGAAAATGTTTACATGGCACAACCGAAAGGTTTTGTCGTGGAAAGAAATGAAAGAATGGGATGCCGCCTAAAGAAATCGATTTATGGGTTAAAGCAAGCTTCAAGACAATGGTACTTGAAGTTTGACAGTACAATAAGAAAATTTGGGTTTAAAGAGAATGTAGAGGACAACTGTGTTTATGCAAAGTTTAAAGATGGGAAGTTTATCTTCCTAATCCTATATGTAGATGATATCCTACTAGCTAGTAGTGATATCAGTCTGCTACTGGAGACAAAGAAGTTTTTGTCCTCAAACTTTGATATGAAAGATCTTGGTGAAGCTTCGTTCGTTCTAGGAATCGAAATTCACCGGGATAGAAACAAAGGGATATTGGGACTATCACAAAAGGCATACATAGAGAAAGTCTTAAAGAAATTTGGTATGCATAAAAGTAGTCCTTCACTGCACCAATAGTCAAGGCGACGAGATATGGGGATTTTCAATGCCCTAGGAACGATCGAGATCGATCAAATGAAATCGGTTCCATATGCTTCGTTGTCGGAAGCTTACAGATGCTCAAGTGTGTACACGCCCGACTTAGCGTTTGTTACGGGTTACTTGGCGATTCGAGCAATCTCGGAATAGAACATTGAAATTGATAAAGAAAGTCTTGCGTTATTTGCAAGGAACAAAAGGCCTCATGATGACATCTGAAGATCGATTTACTCCATATAGTGGGGTATCTGATTCGATTTTGCGGAGATGATAGAAAGTCTACATCCGGATATGTATTCACTCGCAGGAGGAGCTATATCGTGGAAAAGCTCAAAGCAAACCGTCACTACATCGTCCACAATGTATGCCGAGTTTGTAGCATGTTATGAGGCTACGGGCGGGTGAAGCGGCAGAAGTTCATACCGGTTTAAAAGTGGTTGACGACATCAATAGACCACTTAAGTTGTCTGCGATAATGAACCCGCGAACGTATGCCCACAACAATAAGTCAAGTGGTGCTGCCAAACACATTGACATAAAGTACTATGTTGTGAAAGATAAAGTTCGGGATCAAATTATAAGTCTTGAGCACATAAGTACCGCAAAGATGTTAGCGGATCCGCTTACTAAAGGCTTACCACCCAACGTGTTCGAGAGAACATGTAGCGGCATGGGTTTAAGGGAAAGCCTATGATTCTGGACTAAAAGATGGCCCAAAAGATTAAAGTAACTGTTTGCAAGCAGAGGTGTATTGTAGTCATTAAATCTATCGGCGTTTGACCGTGGCGATAAGACATGTTCTATGCACTAATCTGTGATGGAATGAGTAAAGTCAAAAGTAATTAAAGTTAAAGTATAGTTGAGATCAAGGGAGAATGTTAGATTGATCTCCACCGATTAGCCCAACGGCTAATCGGGCCTTGATCCGCATGCGATCGGGGCGCCCATATATGGCTGGTGGGCCCCTGTCACACAAGCGCTATATAAAGAGGGGTGGAGGCCGGCGGCACAATGCACGAGGTTATGCGAGCCGCAACTCCACCCCACAAACCCTAACCGACCGGAGGGTGCGCAGTGGCGACGGAAGCACCACCGCCGTCACCTCGCGGACCTCGGGAAGCCTCGCCGGACCGCCGCTTCTCGGCCGCCGCTGCCCGTGCGCAGACCACACCGACGAACCCGTGATGGCCGCCTCGTCCTCCTCTACATCGGACGGTATCTCTCTCTCTCCCTCCCTCTCTCTCTCTCAGATCCAAACCAAGAACAACCAGAACAAAGAAGAACTCTACAAAATATGCTCCAGAAAATTTAGCATTTGATGTCGTGTCAAAGCAAAGCACCTTTTGAGCCAGGTTGCACTGTAAGCAAGAGGCTGTCTTCCGAAGAACAAGACAACGGTGCAGCCATTGGATTAGGGAGCTCAGGGACACACAGCTATTATGATGACGATGGAGCACAGCAATTTAGGAACCTTTGTGACACCGTGCCCTTTATTACATGTAGCTCATTTCGGCTTTTTTCGGCTTCAGCTTCTAGCTTCAGCTTTTTTTTCACTATTCACTACACTATCCACTAACTCAGCTACAGTGTTTTTTCAGCTAGCTACAGTGTTTTTTCAGCCAAAAACCAAAAGCCATCGCTATTCCGATCACCCCCTAATTGAGTTTGTTGTAGACAGTCCATGGTGCTCATAGAGTGCTACGAAAACAATTGATCCTCGACTTATAGCTCTTGCTTGAAGCCCTAGTCCAGTGTGGGCACTAAGCAATAGTAGTTCGGTTGAGATTTTTCCTTTTTTTCTCACATGCATCACTACATGCTCGTCATCTCCCGATGTAATAGAGTATCCCTTGTACAGATCACCAGAAGTCGAAGGGCTTACAAACGCTGCCTCCCTCCCCATCCGTCTTCTTCAGATCTGCTTGGTTATTTGCCTATTATTGCTCACAAAATATGGTAATTAGCGCATCTCAAAACACTGAACACCTCAATACATGAAAGCATAGCACAGCGCGAGATTGCCATTGCTAATGGGATTAAGCGTAAATGAGGCGTGGTGAATGGGATCGATTGATCTAGGGTTTGGTCGCGGGATCAGAGGAGGCAGCGCAAATGTGGGACTCGCCGAGACGCCAACTTTGACCATGAGGTACCTTGCGTTTTTAGCCGTTAGATCAGCGCAATGGATGGCTGTGGTGTATTCCATGGACGATCTTAGAAAATATGTGCAGATTCCTGAGGCCCCCAACTACTTTGTGCTGAAAAGCACCGAAACATATAAACTTTGTGTTAAACAAATCGCTCCTTGTTTCCTCCTCCCCCTCTTCTCCTTCCTTCCTCAGATCCATTACTCGCACTCTTCCCATTCACAAACCGTCTTGGAAGAAGCGAGGAGAGGCTGAGGAAGGCACGGCAGTTGATAGATCACTCATGGGGCTTCCTGGTGCCGAGGCGGCGACCAACGGCGGCAGCATGCCGAGCCTGCCGGAGTTCTTGGGAAGAAAGAGCAGGTACATGCGCATGGACGACGTGCCTCCGCAAGAGCAGGAAGAAGAATATGCCGGCGTCCGTGTTCGTGGCAGAGGCAGCAGCAGGAGATATGTCTTTGCCTGCTCTGTCTTCGCCTCCCTCAACCACGTTCTGCTAGGCTACGGTGAGCTCTACCTCTACTGAATGGCACTTCTTGATGCAGATTTGGTTTCAGACATGACCACGGTTTTCTTTGGTGATTAGCAAAGTTGTAGTTGTTAGCGTGGTGTTTTGACTTTTTCCAAGAAAATGGGAACTCTGTCCGTCCATGTTACACCCTTCCAAACCATGATTCTACAGGCTAGCAACTAGCCTGTAATCTTATCGTTCCCATCTTGAAAATAGATGGTAACAGCCTACCCTGATTCAGATTCAGATGAAGCCTCTGGTTCTAATACTGAGATACTGAAGCCAATTGCACTTATAATCATCGTTGTCTTGGCCAGCCTTTGGCAGTTTGGCACGGTCAATCACATCGAATTTGGACACGAATGGATGTGTAACCTGTTAGCTAAGCGCTCGGCCAATCTCTCAACACACACGAAAAAAACAAATGAGGACACAGTAGTATACTTGTGGTACTTGTGCTGCTACTGAACTGCTATCAAACTGTTAAAACAGAGAATACAAAAGAGCACAGAAGGCTTTCTATTTCTGCTGAAAACTGATGCCACAGCCCTACGGTTTGCTGTATTTCTCACTTCCTTTTATAGAGCAGAACATAGCGTTACATGCATACTTAACTCTAGCATTACTTACTGGAAACGTATGACTCTTGTGCTACTTGCAACGGATGCATTCAAGGCTTGATTGCTACTAAACCAAATGCAATTCTACTGTTACTGCATGCAGAGGTATAATGCTAAATTAAAGACTAGTAATGTGCCAGGATTACCAACAATCACCCCCTAATCCCTGCGCACATCCTTGACGCCAATAAGAGCTCGTTGGTCTTCAGTTGTCAGTTCTGCAAAGAGTTGTGTCAGCCACACTCCCTGGCAGGCTGCTGATGTCTTTCACTTCTTCACTGTCGGTGACACACCTTACCGACGACTTTAACTTCTTTCTCAACTCTGATTGTCTTTCGCCGATGACACAACTTGACGACGACGGAGACTCTCATTAGAACATACACACATGAGAACTTGAACACAAATACAAGTACTCACACACATTACATCATGCACTGACACATCTACGTGCACGAGCACAATACGACTATGTGCACGTATGTAACACCTCCTACGTACACGACTACATAAATGACACATGCAACACTCCTACTGTGCCAAATACAAATAACTCAAAAAATGCAATCGTGTACTAATACTCATACACGGACTCAACTAAATGTACCAAATAAAATAAAGACTGTTTGTTGGATTTACAGCAACGCTGGCTCATCCTCTGCACCCACTGGAGCAAGAAGAGCCACTTCCTTCTTCGGTTCGCGGCACTCCCTTGCAAAATGTCCGTAGTTCTGACAATTGTAGCAACGTACCTTCGCCTTGTCAAAGGCGCTCTTCTTCTTGCCGGTGCCGTTGCGGTTCTTCATGCGCATTAGCCACTCCTCCTCCGTGAGAAGTAAGCGACCACTTTCACGCCCACCTTCACCAAGCTCGTACCGCTCTTCCACTGACTTGAGTCTTCCAGTGAGCTCCTCGACGGACAATGTCTTCAGATCGATCAGTTGCTCGATTGAGATGGCCACCTGTGTGTACTTGGAGGGAACAACACGAAGAAATTTTTTTACCACTTTTTCCTCTTCTAGCGTTTCCCCAAGAGTACGGATGTTATTGACGAGGCCCGTAAGTCGTATGGCGAAATCGTCAATGGACTCGCCGTCACTCATGCGAATCGTCTCGAACTCCTTGCGTAAAGTTTGCGCCTTTGCCTCGCGCACACGCTCGACACCCATGCGCATTATGCGCACGGTCTCCCACGCCAGCTTGGCGGAGTCTTTCGCCGCCAGTGTCGCCAACATCTCCGGTGGCACCGCTTGGAGGATGGCCGACAACGTCATCCTGTCAAGCCGGTACTCCGCATCGCCGGGCTCGATGGCCTCCCAAAGTCCTTGAGCCTGCAGGTTGACTCTCATCAAGAGAGCCCATTCGGTGTAGTTTGTCCGCGTGAGCATGGGATAACGCACCGCCACCCCCGCCTCCTTGACCTGCTGCACCACTAGCTGACGGCCGCCGTTGCTGCCGGAGTTGTCCCCATGGCCTCCAAGGTTGATCCCATCGCTTGGGATCCTAGGCGGGGAAGGAGACTTCGATTCGGACATCTCCACAGAACCGATGCACGACTCTGATACCAAATGTTAGCTAAGCGCTCGGCCAATCTCTCAACACACACGAAAAAAACAAATGAGGACACAGTAGTATACTTGTGGCACTTGTGCTGCTACCGAACTGCTATCAAACTGCTAAAACAGAGAATACAAAAGAGCACAGAAGGCTTTCTATTTCTGCTGAAAACTGATGCCACAGCCCTACGGTTTGCTGTATTTCTCACTTCCTTTTATAGAGCAGAACATAGCGTTACATGCATACTTAACTCTAGCATTACTTACTGGAAACGTATGACTCTTGTGCTACTTGCAACGGATGCATTCAAGGCTTGATTGCTACTAAACCAAATGCAATTCTACTGTTACTGCATGCAGAGGTATAATGCTAAATTAAAGACTAGTAATGTACCAGGATTACCAACATAACCCATAGGTGGTAATGAGCCTTTCGAATATTGTTGTGTTTTCAGACGTGGGTGTGATGAGCGGATGCATCATATTCATCCAGAAGGACCTCCACATCACCGAAGTGCAGCAAGAAGTGCTCGTCGGGTGCCTCAGCTTCATCTCTCTTCTCGGCAGCCTCGCCGCCGGCAGGACTTCCGACGCCATCGGCCGGAAATGGACCATCGGCCTCGCCGCCATGGTGTTCCAGGTCGGAGCGGCCGTCATGACGTTCGCCCCGTCCTTCGAGGTGCTCATGAGCGGGAGGCTGCTGGCCGGCATCGGCATTGGGTTCGGCGTCATGATAGCGCCGCTGTACATCTCGGAGATCTCGCCGGCGACGTTGCGGGGCTCCTTCGCGTCCTTCCCGGAGATCTTCATAAGCCTGGGCATCCTCCTCGGCTACGTGTCCAACCTCGTCTTCGCGGGCCTCCCTGACCACATCAACTGGCGAGTCATGGTCGCCGCCGGCATCCTCCCGTCCATTTCCATCGCATTTGTGCTGATGGTGATTCCGGAGTCGCCGCGGTGGCTGGTCATGCAGGGCCGGGCTGGCGAGGCGTGCGCAGTGCTTCTCAAGGTCACGGACAGCGAGGAAGAGGCACAAGAGAGGCTCACGGAGATCGAGGAGGCCGCGCGTGTCGCAGCCGCCGACAAGGCGGTGTGGCGGGAGCTCATGAGGCCGTCGCCGGTGATCCGCAGGATGCTGGTGACCGGGCTGGGCGTCCAGTTATTCCAACAGATCACCGGCATCGACGCGCTGGTCTATTACAGCCCGACCATATTCCGGGACGCCGGGATCACGACGGAGAGCCAGCTCCTCGCCGCCACCGTCGCGGTGGGTTTCTCCAAGACGGCGTTCATAGTGATCGCCATCGTCCTGGTCGACCACGTCGGCAGGAAGCCGCTTCTGTACATCAGCACGATCGGCATCACCGTGTGCCTGGCCGTGTTGGCCGCCACGCTGTCCCTGCTCGCGCACGGGGCGCTGCCGAGAGGGGTGGCGATCGGGCTGGCCATCCTGACGGTGTGCGGCTTCGTGGCGTTCTTCTCGGTGGGCATAGGGCCCATCAACATGGTGCTGAGCTCGGAGATTTACCCGCTAAGGCTGCGCGCGCAGGCGGTGGCGCTCGGCGTGGCGGTGAACAGGCTGACGAGCGGCGCGGTGGCCATGTCGTTCCTGTCCGTCTGCAGCGCCGTGTCCGTCGCAGGCGCGTTCTCCGCGTTCGCGGCCGTCTCGGCGTTGTCCGTGGTGTTCGTGCACAGGTTCGTGCCGGAGACGAGCGGCAAGACGCTGGAGCAGATCGAGTCACTGTTCGGAGGCGGCGGCGAAGCGCGGGGCGAGGTGGAGCTGGGCGACGCGGAGCATCTGGTGCACAAGGGATGAGCATCTGTTGACACACGCAAGACATCAGTTCAGTACCGTAGCAGAAGAACCGTAGTAGCTACTGTATAAAAAGTCTTAATTCTTTTTAGCTTTTTAATCGGCTTTTGATTTCAACTGTTTTCGGCAAATGCTATTTATTAAACTAATAAGTTATATTTAAAAGTCATAAGCGGTGGGGAAAAAAAACCAGACACCGTAGTCATGGTACTGTAGCATGCAACCAAGGCTATCCATTTTGCATCTAACGACTGCGATTAGAGCAAAGTCATGGTTAAAGCCGAGTCCTTAAGGCGGTTCCAACAAACACACGGACGCGCGGAGTCAGAAACGCTAGTCCACCCGCGCCGACCAAAACCTCTGCCTTCCCACCATCATGGCCTCCTTCTTCGCCGACGACGGTCCCGACGAGCTCCCGCGCACCACCTCCCACCCCTTCGACGCCGAGGACGACGACGCTACCGCCACCGCTGCTGGCGGCGACGCCGGGTACGGCGGCTACGCCTCCTTCGCCGACTCCGGCGTCGAGGAGGAGGTGGAGGAGATCGCCGTGGAGTCCGACGGGGTCCCGATCCGCCAGGTCTCCGTAGGGTACTCGCCCTCGCCCTTCTCCCCCGAGTCGGAGTCCAACGGCGACGACGGTCCCATCCTGCCGCCGCCGACCGAGATGGGGCCGGAGGAGGGCGTCCTCCTCCGCGAGTGGCGTAGGTGAGCAACGCCTCCGATCGGTTTGCGATTATGCCTTTTGGGCTCCTATCTGCTTGCTTCTGCGGGAGCTAGGGTTCCGTCGCTTCGAGTTAGATCTAACTCTTTGTTCTGCTACGTAAGCCTAATTTTCGGTTAATTCAGCAACATAGAGGTGGTAAACATTAAACACAGGAACAATTTTTTTATGGAAACTTGTATCTTCTGTTAGCTCGATGTGATTAGGATGAAACTAGAAATTATCGTTATGGAAATGCTTAGTGGATTTGTTTGGAAGCTGCAGCGTGTGTATTTATGACTTTTTAGCTCGTAAAACTGAATCTGGTTGTTATATGCCATCTACAGTATTGCTCTGCAATAGTTTGTTCAGGCTTTGCCAGGATGTAGCTGTTAATTGCAGGGTGCAATACTGTAATCAGCCATATGTGTACGACCGTATGGTTTAGATGCTATATATACGATGGTACAGTTGAGGGGGGGATGGGGAGATAGTACAGGCATATTTGAAATGGCTATAGCTTATGATTTTTGGCTGAAATTTTAGAATTTTAGCTATTTGCGACAGAGATAACGAAAAGAAAGATACTCGCTTGCGATTTTGGATGGTACAGATATTAAGCTTTTAACGTGTACTACAATTAATTTGTAGATCCCGTCTTAAAAAATACATATTTAAAAGTTAGGTACTATAGCAAAAATCAAAAGCCGGTTTCAGAATCCGAAAAGAACAGGCCCTACATCTTTTCCCTTTTCCAAGAAGAGCATGTGTAAAATAGAACCTTGGGAATGTCCAATTACACTTGCTGCCTTGCTGGTAACTTCCTTTGCTTCTCAGGAAAGGTTGGTGGTTCTTGAGTCTGAAGTGAAAACTGTTAAGGGCCTTAAGGCCAATATCATTTTGCAATTCATTTGCAATCCGTTACATGTTTAAGTTAACCTTAAGTACTAGACCAACAGTGCTGATTGAATAACCACATTGGTTGTGTTAGGTTCCGTAACAAACTGCTGACTGTGCCTTCTATCTGATGCTTTACTTGCCTAAAAAAATCAGTTTGATGTGCCAGAATACAAATTACTGAATAAGCTCCATGGCAAACGGTCATGGAACAGGTTCGGTAAAGGTGTGTGTCAGTAGGACCAAAACTAGGCTGCTTATTTGCAACCATGCATTATTTGTGCTTCTGAAATGTGCCTTTTGCCTGTCCTAATCCTATATTCTGTACTTACATTGCTTGTTAACAGTTCTAGAATAAATGGAATTGTGTTTTGTGATTCTGCCCTAATTTATGGTGCGTTTGGTATGATCTGGACATTGTGATAGCAGTAGTATGTTTTGTCTGTATCTGGAGTGGCTTTGTTTTGGCTGTGCTGATTGTATTACGGAAAACTCAATAAACTAATTTTACAAGGAGCTTGTAAACATTTTACAAGATGTTTAGATAATGGTCATGTGACGTGTCCTGAACCCTGATATAGCTGGCTGTTATTTTTGTTGGCCCTAAAATTGAACGATGACGCTATTTTTCTTTCTTTAATTATCTTTTGGTTGTTTCCCTTGTATCGTGTGAAATTCTGCTCTGTCCATGAGCTAGAGTTTGAATAGCATCACTGTGGTTTCAGGCAAAATGCTCTAGTTCTTGAGGAAAGGGAACGGAAGGAGAAGGAGCTACGCGCCCAAATAATTGCTGAAGCAGAAGAATTTAAGATAACTTTCTACGAGAAGAGGATACAGAACTGTGAGACGAATAAGGTCCATAACAGAGAAAGAGAGAAGGCACGTGAGGGAGCACTTCTTATTGTATTGTATGTGCCTGTAAGCAAATCAACGTTGAGTACTGAAGACTTATGGTGTGCTGCAGGTTTTCGTAGCCAACCAGGAGAATTTCCATGCTAACGCTGACAAGCAGTACTGGAAATCAATATCGGAGCTCATCCCACATGAAATTGCTGCCATTGAGAAGCGGGGCAAGAAAGATAAAGACAAGAAGCCAGACATCACAGTCATTCAAGGCCCTAAGCCTGGCAAGCCCACCGACCTCTCTCGGATGCGCCAGATCTTAGTGAGGCTGAAGCATGCTCCACCACCTCACGTGATGCAACCTCCACCAGTGCCTGCTGCTAAAGAAGGTGCAAAGGATGGTACCAAAGATGGCGCAGCAAATGGATCCAAGCAGCCTGCAGAGAGCAAAGAAACCCCTGCCAATGGCCCCGCAGAGGCTGAGAAGGAGCAGCCTGCAGCATCGGAGTGACTTGAAGGGTAGCTTTACAGAAACACCAGAACCTTGACTATGATTAGATGGAAACTCCTTTTATGTCTAATTTCCGGAATCTTCTATCCTGTAGTGATCTTTTGTAGAGATTTGCATCAGGATAGCTATGCATCAGCTCAGAATATTCAGCTTAGTATCACAGAAATTGTACTCTTTACTGTTTTTCCCTTGGATATTTTGTGATCTTAAGTTCAGAACTGAGAGCTTAACTGAGTGATGATATGATACACTACTTCTCTTGTACGATGTCTGCAAAAAGCTGTTGAATTACCTCAAACTGTCCAAACAAGCAGCAATCTTGCTTTGCTCTGGCATGATTCTCTAATCTATTATTTACATGGTCTAGTTGCCGCAATTTGCGAAAGGAAGGAAACAATAGCACACTCAAGAGGAAAGACAATGCACATCTAAATGTGTGCCCTCTATGTACTGTCACTCACTCTACATGGTGCCAGTCAACAACGCACATAGACCTGCCTGGTGTTGTTTCACCTTGGGCTCATCTCAGACATCGTCGGTGGCACAACCGTGCTGAACATGTCGGAAGCCTCTGAAGATGAGTTCTTGAACCTTGAATTGCTCGAGGTTGTCGCCTTGGAGGCCGTGCTCTTGTAGTCGTGGATGTATCCTGGGGCCGTCAGTTCACGCTCGTTGATCCGGATGGGCTTGGACAGCATCGTCACCACCTGCGGCATCGACGGGCGCCGTGCTGCTGCTGCTTGTGTGCAGAAGAGGGCTACCTTGAGGTACCGGAGGGTCTCCTCTTCAGGGTAATCTCCAAGGTCTGTATCAACCAGTTCCTTGAGCTTCCCTGCTTCATATAGCTCCCATGTCTGTTGTGAATGTTCAGAGTTAGACTAGGATGGAGGGTGATATGTGCTTGTGCTTGTTCTGAAGTTGTATCACATGTCTTTGTGGATGACAAATCCTTTGCGGAAGGCAGGCAAGCAGTTAAGAAGCACATGAACATGATAGTAAGACTGACCTTCTCTAGAAGAATCTTATCATCAGCCAGTAGGCTCCTTGAACTACTCTTGCCGCTTACTATCTCGAGTACAAGGACACCAAAACTGTATATATCTGCTTTCTTAGTTAACTGACCATGCCATGCATATTCAGGTGCAAGGTAACCTCTGCATGCAACCAACAGTCAAAGTTACTTCAGGGTAACATGAGAATAAATAGAATTAAGGAGCAAACAGACAGTAGGATAGACAAAAGTGAATCTGATAAAAGGAGCAAATAGTTAGAAACTAACTTTCAGGTTAAATGAACTGCTAATCACTTGATACTCACGTTGTTCCAGCTACACGGGTACTGATGTGGGTGATATTATCAGGAAATAACTTGGCCAGACCGAAGTCCCCAATCTTGGGGATGTAATTTCTGTCAAGAAGTATATTGCTAGCCTTGATATCTCTGTGTACAATCGGCGATGCAATCTCTTCGTGCAGGTATGCAAGACCTCTAGCAACACCAATGCATATAGCAGATCTTATGTTCCAGGTAAAATTAGCAGGTTCACTGTTAGAACCTATAGAATCACAAGGTAAATTGTTAAGCAGCAACAAAAAATCAATATTTGAATGCAATCATATAGAAAATAATCATTTTAATATAATGACATAAGGATATATTCATACCCAACAGTGCACGGTCAAGACTGCAGTTTTCTAGATACTCATACACCAAAATTCGGTTATTTGCTTCAACACAACAACCAATTAATTCAACAAGGTTGGGATGCTTCACATTGCTAATAACATCAATTTCTGTCAAAAACTCTCTAATGCCCTGCCTGGATTCAGCAGAGAGAACTTTCACCGCAACCTCCTGCCCATTTCTAATGGTTCCCTGAAACATAAAAAGTATTGGTAAGGACTGACAGCTTAGAGTAAACAAGTTTGAGAGATCATAGCCCTCCACGGCTCCTCCCCTCAATTCCCAGACACAAAGAAATGGAAACGTCACCTTATATACTGCCCCAAAGCCACCTCGGCCAACTTTGTTGTTGCGGTTGAAGTTGTCTGTTGCTGATCTTAACTCAGAATAAGAGAAGATCCTTATGTTGTTCTCAGATGAAATACCTGAAAGCAGTAACATTTGATAAGGATGAAACATGCAGTGTAAAAATGGTCTTTTAGTTCTAGCATACTCCAGAAGTGTATTTAGCCTTCACTCTGGCATACAGGCAAATCTGGTTTACTTCTGCAAGGGACAATATGCTTCTGTTTCAAATTGGATTTTTTTAGGTAATTTCAAATTGGATTATTGCTTGGAAGCAGTGGTGGGAAAAAACTAGTGTTGATGGTAGACTACTACATGTTGCCTAAAGGCACCATAATGCATAACTAGGGACCTTCTTGGCTGGCACGCCAATGCGGTAAATCTTGCAATGCAAATACAACTCTTACCGCCTATGGTACGAGAGCAAGGATTCTCTTCTTTCTTGGATTTTGGAAGGCAACACCAACTCATATCC
This sequence comes from Melocanna baccifera, assembly GCA_036346265.1. Taxonomy (NCBI): domain Eukaryota; kingdom Viridiplantae; phylum Streptophyta; class Magnoliopsida; order Poales; family Poaceae; genus Melocanna; species Melocanna baccifera. Next base: position 722,251 of record CM070685.1, on the reverse strand, counting down.
TCACTTGCTATGGTAGCCTTGTAAAATTCTCATGCAGCAAAGGAATCTTCAGGAACAATGTGCTCTGCACGAATTCATTGCAAGACAACTACTTAGAGCATTGGAAACATAGCCCACACAAGCATTTTAAATCTTGAGATAGTAATGAAAATGATGGTAGCAGGACATGGCAGTTCATTAGACACCAAATCTTGAGTGAAATTTATCACAACGCAGTTCTTACAACTTTGGAGCAGGTCAGAGACTACAATCAAATCATAAATCCATCACGGAACCTCATCATTCGTCGAGATAAAGCACAAAAGAACCTTATGCTGGCAAGCTTAGCATGATGGCCATTCGTATGATGAAATAACCAAACATGAGACCCAAAGTTTGGGGGACGCCAGGCGCATTAGGACCACATAACACAAGGTCACTCTCTAGCACATCGACCTCGGGTGAATATATCAAATGTTCACTAGAGCCAATAGTCTTGCATGGTACATAATACTTGCTTAATGCCTTAATGAACGCATGAGCATGAACACATAACCTTGTGAAGAAACATGTCTTGCAACGCAAACCAGCAAATGTTATTGTTGCCACTTGCCAACAAGCAACAACAATCAGCAAAGCACTAACTGAAGCTGCGTTGGATTTGTTCCTACACAATCCTCCACTCACCTGTATCTGTATGTGTGTATGTATGTCCTCGCCCAGATCAACATCTTCAAATCTAAATTTCCACCTTGGTTTCCCACACCAATCAAACCTACCATTACAACTGCACACTGATTTAATCTAACTTATAAATTCCACTGATTTAATCTAACTTATATATTCAGACCACAATTCCAAGAAACTTTGCTCCCAGTCACACGGATAATTCTGCCTGAATCATCTTCATGATCTCCCTTGGAACGATTTCTTCCATTCCTGCGGCGCAGGTGTCCTGCTCGACAAAAACTCTGAGAAATTTTACAACTTTGCAGATCCCGCAGCCCATGGACAATATGTTGTTGAGCTAGTGGTACACCGAAGTTTGGATTCCCTTATCTGATGAACACAGCATCGAATCCGGCAACACGGCACCCAATTCAACAAGTGGGCATGCAGTCATCAGAAATCAAGGAACGAACTCTACAATAGTCAACCCCGAAGCGCAAAAACTAAGGAACTAACACACCATGCAAATAGAAGAGACGAAGAAATCAATAGCAAAAACAGGGCAGCAACGACTCGTCCACGCACGGCACATGGGGAAGAAGAAGGAAAAGAAACAAGCCAAGAAATGCTCGGAGAAAACTGGCAAACCAAAAAAAAAGGAAAAAAAAAGAAAAAAATATTAACAGGAGACACTTGGGTACGTACACACCTGACAAGGAAGCAACCGGTGCTTGCTCTCTATTCTTCCCGGATCAGATCGATGGCGAGAGCTCAAGGGAAGGGAAGAACCGAAGAGGGTGGTTGGGGTTCAATTGTAAGTAGATTTCTGTAGTTGGCAGGTTGGTTGAGCTAGCAAATTGGCTTCCCGACCTCTCAGCTCGGCGCTGCTTGCTCGGCAGCGGCAATAAAGACCAAACAGCAAAAAATTGGTACGAGGGAGGCGGCAGAGCAGATCAGCACGCCAGAAATATTTCTTTTTGTATTTGAAAAAAGAAAGGAAGAAATATGGAAGCGGAGCAGCCGGCGAGAAGGGGTCCTGTTCTTCCTGTCGTGGAGTGACTTTGTGACGAAAGTGTGGATCGTCGAGAATAAGTGGATTGTCTCTTTCTCATCGGTTTAGTTTTTTAAGTGAATTATTCGGTATATATAATTTAATATAATATTAAAGTCAAAAGATCAACTGATATAATTAAAGTCTACTTTTTATTTTACATCTTAGACTTAAAGAATCTACTTGTGAAAGAGAGTGTTAAAGTATAAGTAAATTATTTTAAGTTTTTAGATAAACCCGTTGATATATAGAATTCAATATAGATTTTGGTTAGTTGCTTAATTCACTGGTTAATTTGCTGCCGCCACTAACATAACATACCGTATTGCAGCAGCGGCAACCTGAGTTTGCTGAGGTCGTCGCGTGCGCGCCGACTTGGGACGCACGCGGATGGATGAGCCGCGCGACCGCACGACGGGCCACACAGACCAGACGGAGAGGATGACGCGCTCCCGGCGTTTCTACAGCTCACCGTCCGTGAACCAGCAGCAGCCAGCAAGGCACCTGGCTCTCGCGTGCTAGTGCCCAGCGCAGCCAGCGATAGCTCACGAAAAAGGTTTGCTTCGGATCGACTCAGGTTGTCCTTTAAACGGCTTAAAGACAGATTCTATTTCTAATTTTTATTTTTTCATTATTAAGTATTTTATTTTTTTGTTTTTAAATTTTTTATCTTTTCTTTTTTTTTTTATATTCTTTTGTATTATCTATGATAAATTAACATTTTTTTATTTTTAAATTTAATTATATTAAATAAGTCAACTTAACTATAGTAAAAATAAACTAACTATAATAAAAAAATCATAAACCAAAACTAAACTAAACGCTACCTCAAACCAATCGATTCCTTCCTTGGTACCAGCCTGACACAAGCTTAACAAAGATTAATTAGTTTACCGTAACAGGACTGCAGTAACATTAGCGTGCAGATCGATCATTGACATGATTGGGATACGTCTTTCACCCTGAAGCTCCGTTGCGTGCCCTCCGGTGAGTGTTCGTTGATATGACTACGATCAGCAGGCGGCGGCGCTAGCTCTTGACGCTTTCCTTGGACGAGAAAAAGAGTAAAGTGTTTGAAAAGATTTTTAATGGCCCTTTTTTTTTTCCCAAGGCAGCGGCGGTGGCTGCATTCGTGATGCGTGATTAACAGCTGTGTTTTTTCTGAGCTTGTATGGCTCGGCTGGTCATCGGTCAACTCGCGCGCCATTTTTTTCCTCCCTCGACCGCCTCCGCTGTAATTTCCTGCTTTGGTGGCTTGCGCCGCCCTTGTCAACTTTTTGTTCCCTCTTCGTTTATACTGTGAGCGTTCATACAAGGTTGTGAGGATTGGGTAAGACAATAAACTATATTAGCTTATAAAATTTTAATATCATCTATTACTAATTTAAGTTAAATCAGTTAAATTTGCTTTATTTTTATTGATATATTGGACTTTTTAGATTATTAGTTTCAAAATAAGTTTAAAATATACTTAATTTAATATAATATGAATAAGTGTACTGAAATTATAAAGCTAAATTTAAAAATAAAAATTCTATTGCAGACTTTGCGTATTTAAAAATATAATTAAATTTTTATATAAAAATATGTATACTTTTAAACATATGATAGAATCATGATTTTACTATCCGATCGTGTCAGGTAAAAAAATATCCTAGGTAGGATTGTGATCATGACAAACTTGGTTCATTACCTTCCCTTGGTCCGTTGAAAAGTCATGCTTCGTATCTTATACGGTACCTATTGCTTTTCAATGTGCGGCAGCCCAACCATGCCGTGGACTGGCAGGGAGCACGATGGCCAGGGCACAGCCAAGCCAAGAGCAAAGTGCCAGTCGGCCAAAGGGCACAGGCTTATCAAAAATTGAGTAAGCACGGTAACAATAGAATAGAAAAAAGCTTCAATAGTAAGTATTTAAGGTCCGCTTATTTCGACTTTATCTTCTAATTTCTGATTTATTTTTCACTATTTCTAAATTTTATCTTCTTGGTTTTTTAGCTTTTTTTTAGTTTTTTGCTTTTGCTTGTTTTTTCCTGTGTTTGTTTGCATTATCTTGATAGACTAAGCTATTTTTTATTTTTAAAAATTTAATTATGCCAAATAAATCACCATCAGCTACAGTGTAAATTTTAGCCATAAGATATCAAAATTCAGCCCAACTAAGCAGGCTCTAAGTGATAAATCTATAATCTTTGCTCTTCACTTGTCAAATCAAATTGAGTGTTGGAATGTATTGTCAATTTGTCATTGGTTGCTTATTATGTTTATTAACTTGTGGTAAATTATTGTGTAAGCTTTATTAGTGAGATTTTTTTTATATCCTATTTTATTAGTGCAATTGTAATATGGTTGGTGTATGAATTCTTTGCTTTTGGATAATATATTATTGATCAATACGAAAAATTCAAAAATTTCAGCCAAAAAGAACATGCCACTTATAACTATAACTTATGACTTTTGAACTGTTCATGAGAGAGAGTATAGAGTAAGAGAAACTTATATGCGGTTTTGACCGATATAAATAAAGTCGATACAGTGTGTATTATAATCAACTTATAAACCCCGTCTTAAAAAAGACACTTCGTTTAAAAGCTAATTATCTAGAAAAACTTAAAAATAGCTTTTAGAACCCAAAACGAAACTTATAGTTTTATCCGAACAAACAAATGTGACAGTTTTAACATATCAACATTTAATTTATTTGTATAAATACTAACTAGCGTTAAAGATCAAAAACCATCTGCCACGGAAAAAAATAAATCTAGCTATAGACTAGGTCGAAGACCTGTGCAGTAACTACAAACCGTTAGGGTAAATCAGAATATTATTATTCTGAATAGTTTGGTTTGTCTACATGCACGGTCGTTGTATGATCGGCACTTTCACAGAATAGCTGGCACACTGATGTGTAAATTTGATGGGTCAGTTTCACAGAAAGAGAACTGGTGTGATGTGGTGCTACCTTCATCTGAGGTCTCGATAGTTTCCGTATGTCGTGGGTCGTTGACATCGATTTACTCCCATACCTCTCGTCCACATCTTTTCTTGAAATGAAATTCTGATTTTTTTTTCTTTATGAAATGAGATTTTTCGATATCTCTCTGAAAAAATTGAGCCAAATACTGATATGTACTGATGTATCATGTACCCAGGTGGAAAAGACATTAAACCCTTTCAGTTTGGCATTTTTGACACGCCTCGTACTCCATTCCCTGCCCTGATAAGATGCCAATGCCCGTTGCAAATGGTGCATGCAAGTACAGGGGGTACAAGAGGGACAGTACTAGTATTTTTTTGCGACAAGTACAGTACCAGTGTTCCTTGTACCAGTACTCATACATTCCACCAACCGTACACCGATCGGTACATGTTTATCAGATTAGGCCTCGCTTATTTTAGTTTAAAATCAGTTTCAGTTTCTGATTTCTGTTTTTTTTCACTATTTAGTAATTTTGTGTTTTTCTGTTTTTTTTATATTTTTGGGTTTTTTGTCTTTTTCCGTATTTCTTTACATTGTTCGTGATTGGTTAACATATTTTTTCTATTTTAATTTTTTTAAATTTAATTATACTAAATAAGTCAACTCAGTTATAGTAAAAAAAATAAATCAACTACAGTAAAAAATCATAAACTATCACTATTCGAACGTCCCCATATAACTACACCATGGAATTCAGCTGGATGTGCAGGAGAATGTTGGTGTTGCTACCCGACCAGAGTTGGGATGTTATTTCGGAGCATGTATATTTTCACATGCGGCTGGCCTGCAAACTACTCCATAAGCGTCAATCAGACACACGGTACGTCGTCTCTGAAGTTTCGAGTATTTGCGTTGCAGGTGAGTCTTAGCGTGCGATCAATGGTCGCACTCGGGATACCTATCTTCGTTAGATACTTAGACACGCATGATGACACCCTTGATGGCAACTTATGAAGTACTTAGATTAACGTGTTCGTTGCCGACCGAGTACGGAGAAAAAGTCTCGGATGATTTGTATGCCAGCCAGCTAAGCGATGAGATTATCCAGGCGAAATTTGGTTGAATAATCGGCGTGGTTTGAAACATCCGTCTCGTTTCTGTGGCCCTGCAGTGGCACTGCTTGGGGATGCGCTGAACAAGCCTCGGGTCAAATCGTTGGGAAAACCGGCAATGATTTGGAAGAGTTTTCAACCTTCCAGAGGTCCTTCCGTGCCAGTGTTTCGTTTTCTGTTTTGACCGTGGAAATGGTGGATCTTGAGAGGTCACGGCAATATAAATATCTGTTTTTTTAAGTGGTTTTCTCTTTTTTTTGCTCTCGTCTTGTTTTAAAGATAAAACAGAAGATCACAAACATATCACATAATACACTTACTCTTATCTCACACAACGTATATTTTTCTCACCTTTTCCGCCGCCCTTTGTCAGGAGCAAGCAACCGAGCCAGCACCTTCCTTGCGCGGTGGAAGGGATTGCAAGATCTGGCGGGGCTGGCGAGCCGAGCCATTCACCACCCTTGATGGCCCATATATCGTGCAATCCCTTCGGGCCACCTAAACTGCAATTGTGGAGGCCACGCGGTCCAGTCGGATGGAGACGGCCCAGTTTGTGGAGCAGGGCCAGGGCCACGAGGCATTTGTCGACGATCAAGAAACTGTTGTATCTAAGATACGGCGTGAGAGTGTGAGTGAGAAAGATACACAAGTCTAGTATGTTCATCAACCCAGAGACTTTATTCGTCTATAATTTTTAACATAAAAGTTTGATGATTATGTAGTTTTCTTGTTAAGTTATTAATATAAATCCGACGATTTTTTTTTAGAGTCTGTGTCTTAGAGGCTGCGGAACCGAGCACCGCGGTTCGGACGGCAGGGCCATGTCTCATGACTCGCATGGTAGCGTCGCATGTGGATTTGCAAGACCGACGCTTCTACCGGCAGAGAGATCACACGGCCAAGACCAAACCGAGGCTTAAAAATGCACATCACGCAAGCTCATTCATGGACAAGACCAAAGCTGGCCGGGGCTCTCATCTCTATCCTAACCGAGAAGGTAGTGCAGAAGAAAACAAGTAGCCTACTTCCAAAAAATGCACATCACGCAAGCTCATTCATGGACAAAATTAACCGAATGCTGGCAAGCTGGAAGCAAACTCTTATTGGTCTGTGTATACAATATTTGATTACTTTTAAAGATAAAATTAGTTAGATTTTAGAACCGTTTGATAAAAATCCAACACTCCAGATTCACTCCAAATCCTATAAAATGCCATAACCCTAACTCTCCCTCACCCCGCCCAGCCCAATCCCGCCACCTCGCTTGTGTCACCTTTCGACGCCGATGAGCCCCATCGTACCGCCTCCCCCTGCTCCATCCTCCTCTCTCCCGTCCCGTCCTTCCCTCCCTTCCAATCTTTCTCCCGCCGTTATCTTCTTCCCAGCCATCCCACCGCCTCCAGCGCCCTGTCCCGCCGTTCTTTCCCGTCTCCAGCGGCACCGCCTTCTAACAACCAGTTTGGTTCTCACCCCCGCCGCCGACGCTGCCCACCGCTCTCCTCCTCAGCCGCGGCCGAGACGGCGCCACCACCACCCACTACCGCCCTGACCACCCTCTAACCTCGAAGGGGCTCAGTGAACTCTTTAACGATAACTTCAACAATGAACCTGATCCCTAATCTTACAAGGCGGTGGCACGTGAAGACGATGGCATCACCAGAGAGGAGGAAGATGCCGACGAAGAAAATGGCGCACAAATCCCCATGAAGACCAAATGGTTAGAAATTCGCGTGTTATCCTAAATATTTCACCCATACAGATCGAAAGGTTATAAATTCGCGTGATCCTCCTCCCCCAAAAAAAAAAACAGTCGATGATGTATAACACTTTCGAACTCTTATTTCATTCATGGTATCTAGCAACCAAGCACACACGACACGCGCACCAGATACTGTACATTGCCAGGATTAAAAGGAGTCCAAACTGAGGGAGGAAAAAAGAAAGGGGGAAAGTGAGGCGTGCTTCTCACTCTTTGGAATCCTTGTCTTAGAACGGAGAAGCACATGGATCCGAGAGAGGGCGCGAGGACACGGTGCTAGAACAGCACGGTATTAGACGGCGTCGTCGAAGGCGGCCCAGTTGGTGGCGCTGCCGACGCGGGGCATGGAGTTGATCTTGGTGAAGGTGTCCACCTTGAATGTTGCGCCGCACATGACGCCCTCGCTGTCCACCCGCGGCATCGCCTTGAGCCGGTTCATCGGGTGCTCGAAGCTCTTGAGCCCGCCCTCGCTGTGGAACATGCAGCCCACGGGGAAGGGCGCGTACGACTTGCCGCACCCGGCCTTCACGATGGCCTGGTCGTCGCAGATCACCACCGACCCGTCCGCCGCGATGCCCCAGTACAGCGGCACATCGCCATCCGTGCTCTGCGGCAGCAAGCAACATCAATCGATTGATTAGTCTGTCACGGCTGCTACAGCAGTGAACCAGCAGATATATACTTCAATGAATTCACAAGGCTCTGTAATTATAGGTACCAGCGCCGCGAAGACCGCGCCGGACTTGTTGTCGAAGACGACGAAGGCGAAAGGGCCGGAGAGGTCCTTGACGACCTGGTCGGCGGGGTACGGGCCGCGGTCGCGCAGGGTGCGGTACGCCTCGATGACGAGCAGCGCCTCGTTGGTGGACCTGCTGCAGAGGCCGTACTGCCGAATCAGGCTGCTCAGGTTGTCCAGGCTCCCCAAGAACACGCAGTAGATGTCGTCAACCCCACAGAACATCCTGCAGGAATTGGTTTTCCCAAAAAAAATCCAAGAAATCATCGGTCACAATCTCACCATCTCCAGATTTCCTTCCATTCACTCGGCACACAGTGCTTGCAAGCAATTCGAATAGGCGGCAGTTTTTACCTCTGGTAGCCGGAGAGGCCGCGAGCGTGCGCTCCGACGCAGGCGACCGCGGCGCCACCGCCGAAGGAGGTGGAGAAGGCGTCGGTGGGGTGCGCGGCGTGGAAGTCCCTGAGGATCTCGTCGGGGTTCTTGGGCTTCGCCGCGCTGCTCCGGGGGCTGTTGAGCTCCTGCGGAGCGTGCGCGACCTGCTTCTGGAAGATGGCCAACATCCTCGATCCAACAATCCTACTACTGAGCTGAGCTGAGCTGAGCTGAGCTGCTGCTGCTGCGGAGAGGGGGTGCGTGTCGCAATGGGGATAGGAATGGAGCCGCCGACAGAGATGGGCGCGGGCTTTATAGGATGGCAGGAAGCGAGACGAGGAAATATCCGCCGATGTGAGGGAGGGAAGCGGACAAGGAGGATGAAGACAAGGAGGATAAGATCATCGCGTAATATCATACTCTCATATACCAGCGGCTGCTGCTGACGTGACACCAGTACTAACCAGCTCCTTCCAAACGGTGGGGGTGGCCTCACCTACCCGGTGACGCGCACCCCGACGTTTTCCTCAGCGGCCGAGATGATTTTGTGGATATAAGTTTCTATACACGAATAAATCTACGTAAACACGGCATAAGAAAAAGTTATAGTTTTAAAATCAAACGTATATTTATTTTCTAATATCAGGATCGTTTATAATTTTATTCGGATTGATCTCCTTATTTAATTGTGGTTGCGGACATTCGTCTTATGATTGTGAAACTTGTGGTTATACTAAACTTATGCTTTCATGAGTTTCAGCATTTCTAAGGCTACTCGTATCAACTAAAAACCTCATCATTTGTGAAAATTGATAATTCTTTAGTCCACATAAAATTCATAATTTACTAACTTTAGACTAGATTTAAATTACTTTAGCCCAATTTAAAACAATAGTCTAACTGTTTAAGTGTCTACAATCTAACTCACTACCTCACTGATGTAGTACTGGTCGGGGTCTTAAGATCAAAGCACCTTCGAAACTGGCAAGTAGACTGGGTGCCATTGTGTACAAGAACAACCACTCAATTCCCCAAAACCCACTACTAGCTACTACCATCAAGGCATCAGCGCAAACAACATTCTACAAGTGAATTAGTGAAGTAATTTCACAATCCACATTCCACACAGAGGCTGAGAGGCACACACATCAGTGACATCACAATTCATAAGCAGAGAAATGATACCTGATCAGTCCTGAGTCCTGACGTCGCCCTAAACTAGTTACTAAGGGGGTGATCGTTTTAGCGATGGCTTTTTTGAAATTTCATCAGTGGCTTTTTTTATCAGAATCGAGTTAGTGGATAGTATAATGAATAGTGAAAAAAAGCTGAAACTAGAAGTTGAAACTTTTAAAAGCCGAAACGATTACTGCCTAAGTAGAGCAGCCATAGAAATGGACATGGTGAGATGGGTGAATTTGGATGTCTTAGTCCCTTGGCTGGTTGGCCTCTTGCCGGTTGCCGCCCCTCGTCGAACACTGGGCCCAAAAAATAGCATAAATGATCAATGATTATATGAAATTGGGACCAAGTAGATATTAAATTTGTATTCGTTATAATATTCGTTTCATATTTGAATTATATTTGTATTCATTTAAAATACAAATACGAATATGGGAAGATAACTATTTAATTCATATTCGATTATTCGATCCATTGACACCTCTATGTCCATGTCTTCGGATACAACATAGAAGATGAAGGCTAGGACTATGTTTAACCGCAGTTGCTTACTTGTGGCAAATTATGGAGGCACTTTTGGTTCACTTAGTTTCCACTGCTTTGTTATGAATAATTTCATTTGGCATAATGGCATGTTACGTAAAATTTGATCATAAGATTTATTTATGGATGCCTATGTAATATTTAGCACTCTGTTTATATATACACATGTATGGATGTGATAATTACCGATATTATATTATGTGAGCTAGCTACTGATCTATAGACTAGCTCAGAATACACAAAAGATTCAGATCAACAAACTTGGATCACTACTCATGATTGTGATGTTGTGGCTTCAGAGGGTCTTTTTGTCGTCTAAAAATTATAATCAACTAGCTGCGGGAGGTAATCTGAAAACAAAACCGTGGAGTTGTGTGTAAATCTGCATTAAAAAGAAAATATTATTATCAGAAGATTATCCCAAAAGCGCGGAGTTGTGCGTAAATCTAGCATTAAAAAGAAAAGAATATTACCAGAAAGAGTATCGATTAGAATCCAGTCCTTTTCCGGCATGGAGATGATCCGAGAAGTAGGATCACCGGTGGTGAGCCAAAACGGAAGAAACTGCTGCCAAGAAGGGATTTGTCCGTGGGCTGCCGCGGCTAGTTTCGGTTGAGCAGTTTACTCGACGGCTCATGTAACGGTGGTGATTAAAAAACAAATAATATAAAAGGATGACGGAGATCACGTAAAAGAAATTTATATGAGGCAAAAAAGTTTAGTAGTTATTTGTTTATTATGAGTTGATGATAAAAAAATAGAGAAATATAAAGGGACAACAGAGATCCATATAAAAGAAATTTACACAAGACAAAAAAATTAATAGTTGTTTGTTTGTTATCAGGTGATTATTTTTTAAAGATTTTTTTAAGTAAGAGAGATACGAGAGAGAGAGAGAGGTGGAGACGAAGGTGGTGCATCACTTAGCACTGGTCGATTTGTTTTTTAAGTAGCGAAGAGTAATCGATCGACGTGGTTAAGCTGCTAGTATTAGTTAATTATAAAGTATACATTATACCTATTTCAATTGTATCAATCAAAATCAATTACCATTATGTCCTTTGTAATTTTTCCTATAAATAGCTAGGATTTAAAAATTATAAATCAGAGCTTAAAAACGATGTAGTCCCCGTTGCCGTGGCCCGTGGAGACGCTGCGTCAGGCTGCTGACATGACGGGCCCGCTCGCGCGATCCCCTGCGGATAGAGATAAGGCAGGACGGCACGGTCGCTCCGTACACGTCATCGCGCGTCCGACCGTCGCACCATCAACGTGATCTCACGTGTCCGACTCGACCATCAAGTCAGCTTTTCCTTCGTTGTTCATGCTACAATAGTACAGGTCACCGTTTCGTGCGGGGTGCGTTTATGTATTTCTGCTACTGACAGGCATGTTCTTTTCATTCGATTTATGGGTTACTGTTTAAGAGAAAAGAATATGAAAATATAAATAATTTATATATAATTTTAATTAATATAGATGAAGTTATTAAATATATATTATAATTAATTTATAAACTTTATCTTAAAAAGATACTTTGTTTAAAATCTAGTTTCTGTATAAAAACCAAAAAAATATGTTTTAGAAGCTAAAAACAAGGGGTCAATTAAGCACGATAAAAGTACGGTGCAAATAGATAATTGATCACGAGGCCTGAGTCAGCTGGTCGGTGAGTCTAATTTCTACGCTAAGTTAATATACCACTTTTATCATATGTTCCTAACTCGAATGGAAGATGCAGATACATGCTGCGTTACGAGGAACAACTTGTAATAGAGCAGTGGATCACAGGATCAGGGTATCATTAGGATAATGATCATATAAAGCTTATATTCTTTTTAAGTGTAGTTGATGTTAAAACACATATTCTTTTGAACTGTAGCTGATGTTTTTATATATACGTTTTTTTAGAACAGCAATAAACAGTAAAGATGTAGATATAGACGATGCATATAATTTTAGATTTAAAAAATCATTCAAAGAGTCTGCTTAAAAAAAACTATTATGTTTTGACGTTTGGTTTTTGAACTTGTAGAGAAACTAAAAACGAAAGCTCGTAAGAACACCCCGAAAGCACTTGTAACTTGTCATCTAGACACAATTTTCTAACATGTTCTCCTGCGGTCGCACGCATGTTCTCTGTTTGGTTTGGAGGATGTAGCCATCACGTTAAACAAACGAACAGAGCTCGATGGATTCGTTGCATCAAGCCACCGTGGTCGCTTTCAGAAGGTTCGTCGATTCGTTGCATCAACGCTATACTATGAGGTTAAATGGAGCAGCGTTTTGTGTTTCCTAAAACGCTACACTATGAGGTTACATTTATTAAAACAACGAGACACTACAGGAACAAACAATAAAAAAAAATTTACTGCCGATGTGGTGCCGACTCAGAAGATCGCAGAGTTCGGTTTTTTTTCGACTTCAGCTTCTAGTTTCAGCTTTTTTTACTATTCAGTATTTCATCTTTTCTGAATTTTTTAGATATTTTAGACTTTTTTGTATTTTCTTTTTTCTCGTGTTCCTTTGTATTGTCCCTAATGTAATGGGTTAACATGTTTTTTTTTCTATTTTTCTATTTTTTTTAAATTAATCATGCTTAAAAAGCCAAATCAGCTACAATAAAAAAGCCAACTACAGTGAAATTTCAACCAAAAGTCAAAAACCATCGCTAAAACGAAGCACCTCTAAGTCGAGTCAACATGTCATCCTCCTCTAACCACAATAAAAATGTGTCGATTTTTTAATTTCAATAAAAATTTATTTTCTAACCCTGTTATGTCACCTCACCTGCATGAAAACAAGGGCATGGTTAGATGATTGGCACCATGCTTTGTCAAGACTCAGCACTCCCATTCAGCCAGTCATAGACCATTGCTTTGTCAAGACTAACTCATACAGAATAGGAAAAACTAGCATGCATTCTAGCTAGAAACCCAGGAAGTACAAGGATTGGCACCAAGCCACCAAGACAGGCGGTGCCACTGGCCTACATGACAACTAGACCTTTAATCTAATTAACAGAGTAATGCGTGACACCGAAGGAAATCTAATCCATTACTACTAGCACATAAAATTGGATCCCCATTTTCCAAATTCCCAAACCTTGGGAGTTTTTGATATGATCCTATTCATCATCACGCATAAACAGAACACTAAAGCAGAAGGATTTTGACGACAGGATTCTATGCAGATCAACTAGGCAAAATAAAAGTATGCTAAATTATTTAATTGAAGTTATCAATTCAGCAACAAGATATATTCAGAATGGCGTTAGCTTATAACTTTTTTTACTGTAACTAACTTGATTTATTTAGCATAATTAAATTAAAAAAATAAAAATAGAAAAAATATATTAGTCCACCATGAACAATGCAAAGGAATACGGGAAAAAAGAAAAAGCAAAAAAGCCTAAAAATAAAAAATCAGAAAAAGATGAAATTAATAAATAGTAAAAAAGCAGAAGCCAGAAGCTAAATTGAGCGGTGCCACAATGATAAAAACATAATTTTTTAGACAACATGCTGATACGAGAAGGAAAGCTACTAAAATCTACCACCTCTTTCCTTTATTTTAAAGGAACAAAGAGCTTAATAAGTTGTGCTTGCCCTGCTTGTGTAGGACGCTGTAGCCTAGGGGTGTTCAGAATGGCTGTGGGTTATGACTTTTTTTTACTGTAACTGAGTTGGCTTATTTGACATAATTAAATTAAAAAAATTAAAAATATAAAAAATATGTTAGCCCATCATAGACAATGTAAAGGAACATGGGAAAAACAGACAAAAAAGCCCAAAAAGAAAAAAATAGAAAAAGATGAAATTAATAAATAGTGAAAAAAGCAGAAGCCAGAAAGTAAATTGAGCGGTGCTCCTCTCCCTCTTCCCCCGATGATGTAGGATCAATAACTCCAATAACTCTCGTAGGGGACAAATGGTGCCTTTAAAGTTTTTTCTTAAGTATTTACTGATCCTTAACTCCAATAACTACTGAGCTATGAAGATTATAATTAGAAGCTAACACCAAAGCAATCAACTCAAGAAATTAAAATCCAAAAAGCTCGGGGCTCTGGCTATCTGACCGGCTACTAGGGGTTGTCCAACCGCCGACTAGGCACCGGTTTGACTGACCTCTAGCGATCTCACCAGGGGAGGCAGTTTGATCACTATCTTTTCCAAATTGGATCCTCATTTTCCAAATTCCCAAACCTTGGGAGTTTTTGATGATCCTATTCATCATCACGCATAAACAGAACACTAAAGAAGAAGGATTTTGACGACAGGATTCTATGCACATCAACTAGGCAAAATAAAAGTATGCTAACTTGTTTAATTGAAGTTATCAATTCAGCAACAAGATATATTCACATATGAGTAGGAAGCCCAAATCTCCTTAAAAAAAGTACGAAGCCTAGAAGCAGAAGCGTGATGAACTACCCAAGCTGCCCAAAGTCATCACACCTTAAATATCTTGTTCAAAATGGCGTTAGCTTATAACTTTTTTTATTATAGCTAGCTTATTTTTTACTGTAGTTGAGTTGACTTATTTGACATAATTAAATTAAAAAAACATGTTAGCCCACCATGGACAATGTAAAGGAACACGGGGAAAAAAACGAAAAGGCAAAAAAACCCAAAAAAATAAAAAACAAAAAAAGATGAAATTAATGAATAGTGAAAAAAGCAGAAGCCAGAAGTTAGAAACTAATTTGAGCGGCGCCACAAGTCATCAATTCGGCAGGTACACAATGATAAAACATTATTTTTTTAGACA
The DNA here is from genome assembly GCA_036346265.1 of Melocanna baccifera. Lineage (NCBI taxonomy): Eukaryota > Viridiplantae > Streptophyta > Magnoliopsida > Poales > Poaceae > Melocanna > Melocanna baccifera. The sequence goes on along the minus strand of CM070685.1, from coordinate 707,155 downwards.
ACATGTTGATATGAGAAGGAAAGCTACTAAAATCTACCACCTCTTTCCTTTATTTTAAAGGAACAAAGAGCTTAATAAGCTGTGCTTGCCCTGCCTTGTGCAAGATGCTGTAACCTAGGGGGTGTTCAGAATGGCGGTGGGTTATGATTTTTTTACTGTAACTGGTTTATTTTTTTACTGTAACTGAGTTGGCTTATTTGTCATAATTAAAATTTTAAAATGAAAAATAAAAAAATATGTTAACCCATCACAGACAATGTAAAGGAATACGAGAAAAAAAAGGTAAAAAAACCCAAAAATAAAAAACCCAAAAAAAGACGAAATTAACGAATAGTGAAAAAAGCAAAAGCTAAATTGAGCGGTGCTCCTCTTCCTCTTCCCCCGATGATGTAGGATCAATATGGCAATAGAGGGGGTAAATGATGTCTTTAAAGTTTTTTCTTAAGTATTTATCGATTCTTAACTCCAATAACTACTGAGCTATGAAGATTATAATTAGAAGCTAACACAAAAGCAATCAACTCAAGAAATTAAAATCCAAAAAGCTCGAGGCTCTGGTTATCTGACCGGCTACTAGGGGTGGCCTAACCGCCGACTAGGCACCGATCTAATTGGCCTCTAGCGGTCTCACCAGGGGAGGCAGTTTGACCGCTCCCTTGTTTCAGAACTGAAAATTTTAGCCCGAGCTGATACAATTGTTGGCGCAACCCCAAAAAAGTCCAAATAAGGTAAAATTTTGCACACACACACACACACCTTACTTAAAGTATCAAGAGCCTATTTCATCCAAGAATTGCAAAAATATCTGACAAAGTTTTGACGTTTTACAAAATCAAGCAAGATTGTACTAAAATTGTGCAAAAACCAAAAATGATGAATACAACTTGCTCGTGGGTGAAGGATGACCAAAATAGTTTTAGATTTATTCCCACATATCACAACATGTAATAACTTTCAAAGATGAGACAAAAACAGTTGGATCAAGAAATTTTCTGAGAAGGTCAAATTCAAAAAAAAAGACAACTTCAAGAACTTATTAAACCTAATGTCTAAATGGATGGGGATTGATTTCTATGAGACATATCTATCACTCACCCGTCCTTGGCATTCAACAAGATCAAGAGAGGGAGAAGATCAAAATCAACAAGATCAAGAGCAATCAATCAAAACAAGAGTGATCCATGAATGATGAACAAAGTTGATGAATTGCCACTTGAAGATAAAAGTTTTATAGTCATTTCATCTGGAGGACAAGAGAACACACCATAAAATTCATACTTCTCATACTCTAACTCTAGAACACTTAGCTTCAATAAGAAAAGTTAGGATGGTTGTATAATTAACTAACAAGTCTCCATTACAACCTGTTAAATAGATGGACAACCAGTACCTATCAAAACATAATAGATAATAACCAATAGCACATATGAGGAACCTATTAACCCCACGCGACATAGACTTTACTCACGCACTACTCTCATGCACATAAGTTTGAATCCGCTAAGTTCTTAGCCTATGATCTAACTTGATGTGACATTCCAAAAAATGGACAATTGTAGATATTATGAAAATTATGATATTTTAAAATTTGACATTTCCTATTATTCTAAATTTTTGGATTTTATTGGTTTTTGGTTAAGGTTCCATTAAATAAACAGAAAATCTATATAATGTTAAAGCATAAAATGAAAAGGAAAGAAAAGGCAAGAAGAGAAGAGGATGTTTACAAAAGAAAATTGTAAATGAAAATATGAATATGAAAAGATGATACAAATCCTTGCCCCAAAAATCCACAAAAGTAAATTGGCAAAATATTTAAAAATCCTCCAAATTTGCAAGCTTCCAAAAAAATACCCAAAAATTAAAAAGGAGGCTTCCAAAAAAATAGAAAGTATAACAAGAAAAGTAAAGCTACTGAAATGATGTCTTGAAGTTTATGCATAAAATATATATGCAAAAAATATGTGCACCTAAATGCCCAAAACCAATAATGGGACTCAAAACAAAAATGAAGATCAAAGGAAAATTAAAAAAAAAAGAAAAAGGAGGGAGGAGTTCAGACGGCCTTTGGCCCAGCCTGGTCTCGCCCCCTTTCCCCCATTCGCCCCTTCCTCCCTCTGCTCCCTTCCTCGTGCGCGCACGCCTGCCCGTTCTTCCTCCTCCCCGAAATCCAGCGAGCAGCCGGCCCCACCGCAGCCCCTCTTTGGACCGACGATCACCGACGTGCTTCCTCGCCCCATACCGCCGCCCGCGTGTTGTGGTACGCCACCAACTCCCTATCACCCCATCCCCTCCGCGCACGGCCAGCCAGCAGAGCCCACGCCACCGCGCCATTCCTCCGCATCAGCCACAGTCACCGGTCCCTTCTCCCACGTTGCCGAGGATGCCCGCGTATTCATCAGCACTCACACGACCACTAGCCCCAGTCCATTCGCCAATGCAAAGTCCAGCTCCGACGCCTTGTGGCCACACCTCTCCCTCCGTCATCCGCCATGGCCGCCATACCCTCTCCGTGCGGGCAGCCTGCCTTGGTGGTTATAAAAGCCCGTCAAGGCCACCCAGCGATTCCCCACACTCTCCTCTCCCTCCCACCGAAAGCAATTAAGCTCTTGTGCCTTGTAGCTTGTCGGCGGCCGTTCCCCCTCCAACTTCGGCCACCAAGCTCGCCAGCAATTAAAGCGGCCTCCGGCCAATTCCTCTCACCAGGAGCATCTCCGGAGCTTAGCGACACCATCCAAAGCACTAGCCGAAGCTCCCATTGCCCGAGTTTCTTTTGCTTCGATGTTTTTCTTCCACTGCTATTATTTAAATTTGGCCTATAGGTCATGGATATAAACTTTAGCAACCATGTCTATATTTAGTTAATAAATAAATATCATTATGGTTGATATTTATCTTTGTTGTACACTGTGTGCACTAGCTGATCTTAGACTAGTGCGATTTACACAGAGAATCGAGGAGTCGTCGCTCTAGGGTCTGATAGAGGCGCGGAAGGCAGAGGGCGGTGGGCCAAAAATCCTAGAAGCGCTAGGGAGGGAGTCGGGAGTCTAAAGGAATTAAAGGTGGGGATGCAAACGCAAGGGAGAGAAGTGCACGGGGGGTTTTAGGGGAAAACGAATAAGTGATTGGGGGCTTCCACCCGTATAAATCCGAGCAGTAGATTGTAGATCCAACAACCCTGGTTTATGTTTACATGTTACCACTGAATAGACTATTTATACTGGATATGCTCTATCTATCTATCTATCTATCTATCTATACATATATACATACACGCGCTGAAAAGTTACTATCATGTGTGAATATAGCTACAGCCAAATATATGTAGAGTTACTGCCTGTTGTATATTGTTACAACTATAGTAACTTAACTCAGAAATGGTAGTAACTTTCTGGCGCGCATTTTACACTTGCGTATAGAATAGTAATTATATATATTGCTAATCCAATTAAATAGGTTGAACTATGTCCGTGTAGTTAGAGCAACTCCAGCAGTAGCCCTCAAAACAGGGCCCCTACTTTTCATTTGAGGGCTCCCCTTATTTTTGAGGGCCCTATTTTCTGGGCTGCACTCCAGCAGGAGCCCTCAAAACAGAGCCCCTACTTCTCAATTCTCTCTATTTCCTCACACACTATATGCATATATATGGGACAAAAGCACAATACACAATAAAATATTTATGATTTCACAATAAGGGATAATATGTAAATTTATGAATTCAAATACGAATATTCAAATTTAAATTCAAATTTATTCCGAATTTAAATTTATGAATTCAAATACGAATATTCAAATTTATTCTGAATTTAAATTTATGAATTCAAATACAAATATTTAAATTTAAATTCAAATTTATTCTGAATTTAAATTGAAAGCACAATGAGGGACGTTTAAATTTATGAATTCAAATACAAATATTCAAATTTAAATTCAGATTTGTTCCGAATGAGGGACGTATTTATTCAAATACGAATAAATCTGAGTTTAGGGGCTCAAGTAGGGGGCCCCTAGGAATGAGGGCTTGGAGGTCTCATTTGAGATGCCCCTATTTTTGAGGGCTCAAGTAGGGACCATGCTGGAGTTCAATTTTTTGCTCTGACTCTTAAATCTGAGTTTAGAGGCTCAAGTAGGGGCCCTGCTGGAGTTGCTCTTACGTGGGACACTTGTTAGATACTCTAATCATTAGAAAGGAAAACCAGAAGAAATCTTCGCCATTAAAGCAAAGGCATGGACAGAAGGATATGCACTCGCATAGTTAAGAAGATATTAGGTTTCGCTCTAAACGGTTTCAGTTTTTAGTTTATTCAAGCCAGAAGTTATTTGGAACACATCGACTTTCAATTCGACTTATTTTAGTTTTGAGGGTTTTTGGCTTTTTTTTCTCTTATTCCTTTGTATTATCTGTAACGATATAACGATTTTTTATATTTTTTATTTTTTAAAAAATCTAATAGTTACTATAATATAATTTTAACTATAAATCAATAGCTATAACCAGAAACTTAATCCGATTGCCAGTTAGAGCAGGTCATTAATCTTTTCGTTTGCATCTCCCAAACAAGCCCAATGACTACCGAGTACACGTGACGAAGTGGCGGTAACGTCGCACCAACCATTCTCTCACCGTTCAATAGCTCGGTGCACCCGGTCCATAGGTTCAGAACAAGAAGCTAGCAATTGGATGGATTATTATCTTTTGCAATTATTTTCAAAGTTACACTTAGCCGATACAACAACATTGTAGGAACGGGCTCTTAGATAGTGCAATTCAACCGGCGTAATGTAAACCGCTTGCAACCAATCCCAAAGACTCAACCAAACCTAGAGTTGACTCCTCCTAAACCTTCATCCCAAGACCATGCATCGAGAGTCGAGGACTCAAAGAAACCGATTCATTGGGAACGGAAACAACATAATGACGGTTCTTAAATCAAACCGCCTAATAAAAGGGGTGAAAAACAAAACTATATATCCCTTGCTAGTAACCTCACTTCCAATGGCTATAACAAATCTAAATATTTCAATTGAGGAAACAGAAATGGAGGAAATCAACCAGTATGTAATGACACGATTCTTTCTTTGTACATATGAGTAGATTGAAATGCAAGGAATGACATATGAGTAGATTAGCGCTTTCGACTCAACAGCTGCAAGGAATGACATATGAGTAGATTGAAATGCATAAAAGACTTGAAGAGTGTTTAAAATGTATCAATATGCATAGTCTCTGTTTTGACCCGTATTCAAAAGGCTTCTTTTTGTAGGATATGATACGTTTTCAGCCAAAGTTGAAGAGAACATGATTCTTTGCTTGCACAATAGGTGCTTATGAAATTCAAAGGTGAATCTGGTGCATTTACATTTCCACTAACCTTCCTCATCAAAAAGAACTTGATTGATAATAATATTGTGTGCATCAATCTCAAACTTTGCTAGCTCTTGCACCAATCTCTCCGTTTCATATAACAAAAGAAATTCAGGAATACAGACACATACAAAAGTTGTCAGGTCCTGAGAAGAAAACCAAATAAGTTAGTCAGAAGAGGATAACATCTTTAATATTAGGTGCTTTAAATAATGCAGAGATATACTGAGAAGACAATCAAGGCAAACCAATAAGATAATCCAGCATGGTTGGTAATTTTATGTTAATCCAGTTGTACTCTTGTGGACTTAAGTTGGACAAATGAAGAAGTCATTTGACTGTGGCTTGTGCAGCAAGCAATTAATATGCTGATTATATAAATTGTGAGACACCAAAAGCTACAATTGCCAGGGCACTTCCAGTGACATGATTCTAACCTCTCCCAACAAATTTGGATCAAATCTTAAGAGAAACAATACACTGTCACCAATTCAAATCTCAAGCCATAACCTCCTATAGGCTATAGATGATTATCATTAGAAAGTCACGAGTTGTGGCAGAGGTCCATTCTCCCATGTGTTCTTAATTTTTCACGCAACTCATAAGTATACTTCTGCAAGTGGCACTTGGGCGTGCTCCTGCTGTGCCTTTTAACATCCTTTGCACATATGGAGTTACCTGACCTCACAAGATAAAAAGCCTACCTTGTTCATTAGATAAAAGATATATGCTGCTCTACAGGTTGGTAGTCTTACCGGATCTTTAAATTGCTTGTTCACTTGCTCAATCGCATCCTTCATACCTTCGAGTCTTCCAAGCATTGCATCCTCGTTCAATTCATCGCCAAGACCAAACAATGATCGGCTCATCACAAGCATATATTGTTGTATTAGCTACTTGTTGGTTTTCATCTCTCACCAATTACAAATTTGTCCATGACTACATGTGAAAGTGCACATCAAGTACATAATACCACTTAACTTCAATATGACGAGAGGTACTATGTCATCATTCATTATAAATTTTTTCTTGAAAGAGGAATCATCATATCATTTTCAAACAATTAAACAACCATTATTTATTTGGGATGTCATTAGTTGCTTGCTCTATTGAAGAGAACACAGGTTCCTCTCATTATTTGTTTTGTTATAATTTATTTCCCAAAAAAGCGACAAGGACATCTCGCATACAAGTGTGGATGACATGACAACAATTATAGTTTTCAAAGAGCTTGAAATGTATCGGACTTGATAGAGTTCTAATCTATCATCGTTTGTTGAGGTATTAAAAGTACAATATTGTGATAGGAACTTCATGCAAGCATAAATCTAAATCACATACAAATAGGGTAACTTTGCGGTTGCTACAAGAGTTCCAAATCCAAAATATCCAAATCAAGCGGCATAGATAAGCAAGATGCTTAGTAATAATTGATTTTAGCATTTGAATCGATCGATATTCTCATTTATCTTTGTAGAGTTCTGAAATATTCACATGCATGCTTAGTAAACAAAGCCTCATCATGTCCTGCAGAACATACCAGCAACTTTGAAGATACTTGCTGCATAAAATAGAATGCCATTGACACCACTTAGTTGCTGTATTACAAGGAGACCAATTCCTATCCAAAGAAATAAAACCAATAAGCAAAAATCACACAGGTTCACATGCATGCTTAGTATTGTTGTATTAGCATAGAAAACCTACTTAGATATAACTCACAAGAATAGTACCTTCTTGTGCGGTGTGCCCATTATGAGATTGGGAAGCAAAGTCGATATGACGGCCAAATCACTGGGTTCACATCGGCAACCACGGTGGCCTCATGCCTCCAAACTTTGCACAAACCTACTCCGATTTCGCCGCTCCAACAAATCGGCGGCAATTTCACACGCAATAAACGGATGCAATCATGCAAACGCCGCAACGGTAGGAGCTGAGCGCGGCCTTACCTTGTGGCGTCGTAGCCGGCGAGGTGGAGCAGGTGTCTTGGAGCATGCACCGTGGCCGGCGGAGAGGACGAGCGGCGCGCGCGCGGCGGCGCGGGGTGGGAGGCGGACCGAGGAGGCGGTGCGCGGGGTGGGAGAGGGAGGAGGCAACGCGGGGTGGGAGGAGGCGGCGCGCGGAGTGGGAGAGAGGAGGAGGCGCGCGGGGTGGGGAGAGAGGAGGAGGCGGGGCGGGGGAGGGGAGGAGGCGGCGGGGAAGGGGGAGGAGGAGGCGGGAAGGGAGGGGAGGAGGGGGAGGAGGCGGCGTGGAAAGGGGGAGAGAGGCGCAGGGAGAGGAAGGAGGCGCGGGGAGAGCGAGGAGGAGGGCGGCGGGAGCGGGCGGGGGGGGGAGGAGGCGGCAGCGACATGGGGTGTGGGAGGAGGCGGCGCGGTGGGAGGAGGAGGCGGGGCGGCGGGGTGGGAGAGCGGGGAGGCGGGCGCGCGGAGAACGAGGGGAGGTGGGCGGCGGGAGAACGAGGCGGCGGGTCGGCGGGGAAACGCGAGAGGCGGGGAGGCGGCGGGAGTGATGGGATTAGGGGGGCGGGCGTGGGGGAGAGCTAGGGTTTAGGAGACGGACGGTTCGGATTAGTCAGAGCGAATCGAATGGCTTAAAAAAAGTGAGGGGAGAGATATATGAGAGGACTCATCAACCACCAACTCCTTCTTTTATAGTAGTAAAGATACATCGGCCACTACTGCACATGTCATTGAGGAGGCTGATAATGCATATTCACTGTTCCGTAGAGCACGAAGCCACTTTTTTCTAGATGAGATACACTTGACTATGTGTACATATATATATACAAAGACTAAGATTAATCAATTGCAAGTTAATAGAGTCGAACTCTGAAGTATTTGGTCCTGTTTCAAATAGTTACTGTTTTTTATCTTTTAAAAGTTGATTTTTGAGTATAGTGATTTATTAAAGTAGTTTTTTATAAGGTATTTATAAGATTTGTAAGAGTCGTTTTAAATAAAATAGCTTCTCAATACTAGCATTCTTTACTCCTTTAATCTCTTAGTTAAAAGCTATAGTCATGAGCCAAAGGGGGTGCTCGTTTTAGCGATGGTTTCTGACTGAAATTTTACTGTAGCTAGCTTTTTTTTCTGTAGCTGATTTGACCTTTTGGGTATAATTAATTTTAAAAAATGTAAAAATAGAAAAACATGTTAACCCATTAGGGACAATACAAAGGAACACGGGAAAAAAAGAAAATACAAAAAATGTAAAATATCTAAAAAAATTCAGAGAAAGACGAAATACTGAATAGTGAAGAAAAAAAACAGAAGCTAGAAGTAGAAGCTGAAAAAAAGCTAAACGAGCGGAACCAAAATCTACCATATATTTTAATAGGACCTTTATCGATTGGTCAATGGGTGGTTGCTAGATTGGGTTTTGCAATATAATCTTTTATCAGGGCTCTTAATTTATTATTGTGACTAGTTTCATTTGAAAAGAATTTGTCACGACCTTTTCAAATTCATTCAAGCCGCCGTGCACATTCGTCAATGCCTTACAGTCTTTCCCAACTCAGGCCGGTTGGCCCGTCCACTTCACCACCCCCGATCGTCGCCGGTGTATAGACCGGGTTTACGTAGCCGCCTCGAGCGTCCAACCGCGGGGCTCCGATGTCACTCCATTTCTCTCCACCCTCATCGACTCAATCTCCCAACCGACACCCACCGACAGAGTGGACCCACCAAATACGTAGGCCCACATGGAAATGAAGAATCGCTGAGGAACACCGAACTCCTCCGTTAGGCCCACCTGTCACTTGGACTGGTCGTGCTGAGAGGGGATGGCTTTTGCCTCGTCTTATAAACAGTAAGAGGTTTAGGGAGTGGAGAAATACTCGTATGATATTTTAGTGATATAAATGAAATTATTATAGTGTTTATTATAATTAATTAGTAAAATTTATATTAAAATATATTTTATTTAAAAATTAGGTACTATACAAAAGCGTTTAGGGAAAAGAAGTGTTTTTTTTTAAGTCAATAACCTCTCCTCGCAGGGACGCGTGCCCTCCGCCCACGCGACGAATAGAATAGAAGAAACAGAAACAGCGGCAAAAAGGGGAAGACACCACAAGAAGTGGAAGCAAAAGCGGGCGGCACCGCACTGCGGAAGCAAGGTTTCGGTGGAGTCTTCTCGAGCTGTCGCCATCAAGGAAGGGTTCTCGCGCCCGGGGTTTGGCTCGGTTCCATGGTGGCGAGCTGAGGCGGCGGCCCGGGTGGAGGAGCAGCAGGAAAGGAGGGGGAGGAGATGGTCCTGTGCTCCATGCGCAAGTCGTTCAAGGACTCGCTCAAGGTGCTCGAGGCCGACATCCAGCATGCCAACACCCTGTGAGTGTGAGCCACCCCGCAAATTTCCCTCCTTTTTCGGCTATTTCCATCGCAAATTGCCAAAATTTCACGCTTGCAGTTGGTCTTGTACCGTTCGCTGTTCGGTTTGGTTGCAGCCTTGTACTGTGCGTTCAAGCGGTTCTAACTTTCGCGGGAGTCGGGATAAACTAGGTGAATGCAGTAGCGTCGGTTGATTAGGAGCTCACGCTGTGTGTATGGATGATGTGGGTAGTTACCACTGATCTGGTCATGGTTGGATACATGACATTTACAGCAGTGTTTTGACTGAACTCGACAGTGCATCGGATTTCTCGAGGGATTATGATGGGGCTTGCCTCCAGATGCGGATGTCGTACAGCCCGGCCGCGCAGTTCTTCCTCTTCCTCGTGCAGTGGACGGATTGTAGCCTTGCGGGTGCGCTTGGCCTGCTGAGGGTTCTAATTTACAAGGTTCTGTTTGTGGTGTGATTTCAGAATTCACTGCTTCTTGTTGTGATTTTTCTATGCTTTGAAGGAATTAATCCAGGCTACTTGGTTGTGCAGGTTTATGTAGATGGAACTACCACCATGTCCACTCATGAAAGGAAAGCAAGCATTAGGGAATTTTATGGTACATGTTCTGTAATAAACAGAAGAGTGGAGGTTTTTCGCTAACAATTGCTTGTTGTTTGGACTTGTAATATTAATGCACATTGTTTGCAGCTGTTATATTTCCCTCCCTCATGCAACTGCACAAGGGGATCAGCGATGTCGATGACTGTAGGCAGAAGGCGATCTGTACACAGAGGTACAGAAAGAGAGACGAGGATGAGAACAGGAGGCAGGTTTCTGAGTTTGATGTTGAAAGAGAGGAAGAATGTGGGATTTGCATGGAGATGAATAGCAAGGTTGTGCTGCCCAACTGCAGCCATGCTATGTGCATCAAGTGCTACCGGCAATGGTGAGAACCATCCTGTCACTATGATTTTTTTTCTGTCATGTTCAACGATGGCGATTAATGTGCTGGTCATTGGTAACAAATTGGAAGGTGTTTTGGTTTAAGCTCAAAAGGTAGTTTTGTCAACACCCATTAGTAGAAGTTTGGTAAAAAAAATAATGCTACATTTTGGTTCTATGTAGTGTTCACCAGTAGACCCTCTGCCTAGGTGTAACCTCCTTTATAGCTCTCTACCTGATTATTACAGCAATTCGCTACAAATTTGCAACAATCTCTGCATTTGTTTGCCAACTTTGTACATCATTTCTCACTAGGCTTGGTCGTTTGAGATTGCTGGTCTTCATGAGATTTTGATCTGTAAAATAAGAACCATTTAGCTTCTGCCAGGAAGCACAAAGTTTCCTTGTGAGCATTGATCATATATATAAAAGTGTAAGATAATATATCAATTAGTTAAAGATAATTGTTTAGTCTTCTTATGACATAACCACAGAGTTGTCCCAAATCCTGATAAGAGAAACAGCCCTGAAAAGCTGCCTACTTTCAATTTCACTTTGGTTCCACATCTCAGGATAACAGGAGTATTCGGCTATCTCAACGACAGCAGTAGCATTTTACTAAAACTTTGCTGTTAAGCACGGTGTATCTTATGTTACATGTCTACATGAACAGAATGAATGCAGAAAACACCATTACATGAGCAGAAGGAATGCACAAAATTACTTATCAATTTCATACTACCTTCATTCCATGTACTTCAAAACAGCTTTCCTTTCTCCGCTGATATGAATGATGATCTGCTCACTGAACTCTCTGCTGCGAAGATATTATGTTCATTGAACCATGTGCTGCAAAGATATTGTTGCATTCATTGAACCATGCGTTATCCTGGTTGCAGGCGCTCAAGATCTCAATCCTGCCCCTTCTGCCGTGACAGCCTCAAAAGAGTAAATTCTGGTGATCTGTGGATATTCACTGATTACCGAGATGTAGTTGACTTGGCAACAGTGACTAGAGAGAACCTCAAGCGCCTGTTTATGTACATTCAGAAGCTGCCTCTCGTTACACCGGATAACATCTTCTATGCCTATGATTCTCATGTAAAATAAATCGAGCTGTTCATAATGACTTGCTCACAATTGTTTTCCGAGGGTGACGCATGGCTTATTGATTCATGCAGAGGATGTTCATTGTCCTAGGATTTGGCTTACCATGGAGCAGTTTGTGAGCTCAGACTGAGGTGTAGTTTGTGCTCAGGTTTTGTAAATGCTTGTACAGATTTATAATTTCCATGGAAAAGTTTAGGGGAAGAAGAACCATGTGTTCCTACAGTATGCAAGCTCTGATGAGAAATACTTAGTGCATGTATTATTCATAGGTTCATTTTAATGCTCATATGATTTGTAATTTAAACTGAATACATTGGCATTCCAGTTTTTTCCTTTTGTGTGAGTGATTGCTACCGAACATATATTAGCTTATTCTGGTCTTTCTGTTGGTGCAAAGCTATGATGCAAGATGTGCGATGCTGTGGACCTGGCACACCAATTAAAAAGGTTGCCTAACAGGATTCCCCTAAAAAATTACTGATGAGGACAAGTAAACTTAACAGGAGATTTTTTTTAAAAAAAGGGTTTTGCAGTAGTACATAGCCTGACTGGTGGCAACCCAATGGCATCAATAAACCGTAGGGATTAGCAACTACTGAACCTGTACCCGTCGACGATTGCTACAAATTTTACAGATTTAACATGGACGCCAGCCCACTCCACTGTGTTGGATTTGATGGACCAGACATGGCAGTACAGTGTATTAACAGCATGGACGCCAGCCCCCTCCACTGCTGGATTTGATGGACCAAACATGGCAGGTGAGTGCAATCGGTGTGCTATAAATTAGTCACGCCGTACGGTCGTACCATCAGATCCAGATAACAGAATGCCAGACAGTACAATAATGGAAGGTGTACCATGTAGAGTTCATCTCACCTTCCAGCCTCTCATCCTTTGTGAAACAGAGAATACATGGCAACGAAAACAATGGCAGGTTGTTTTATCAGCAACAGAAACAGAGAATACATGACAACGAAACACTCAGGTTTTTTGTCAGCGAAGGCATAACGCCATCATCTCTTTCTGAAACATTGTAAAAACATTCTTCCCATACATCAAGGGGCTGTAATGGGTTAGTTACATGCTGCTCAAATATTTGTGCATGTTGAAAGGCAATCAAAAGTAGTCATTCGGTACCACATCATATGAATCCTTTCTACTTAACAAAAAAAAGTATCATTTCCTCAGGTTGGCCGTAACCCTCAGGGCAAAACATATCGGTGCTCCTTCCAAAGGGTTTATCGTATAAGGTCAGAAAAATCTTATTTGTTAGCCTGAAAGGAACAAACACAAGGCTTTACTAGCGGTGTAAACCAAGGTACAGAAGAAAAATAATTGTTGGAAAACATCTCACCTTGTCTAAAATTTGCACATTCCAAGAATCACTCCTACGAGATAAGCTAGGTTCAACATAACTTGGAGCATGCTGGCCCTGGTTCCTTAGGAGAGGAAGCCTTGCAGGCACGGTGGTGTCATCATCGCTATCATAGTCACTTTCACGGTCAGGCCCAAGAGCCCTAAGTACCATTGCAAGAATGATTGACAGCACCTGCAAATAATCGACTAATTTATGTTTATAGAGGAAATCAGTGATGCTCAAGAGTTAATTCTCTCTAAAAAGTTTAGTGGCAGTCATTCAAATCCAGTAAAGTGAAAGGTAAATAGATGATTATAAGATCACTGTGAAGTTCCTGTAATGTTGTTTTGCAAAGCAGCCTGCATTTCAATTTACGCAAGTATCTACTAAAGGTTGCTACCATACTTAACTAAGCAGACATGTGGTCCTCAAATTACATTTTAGCAGAGCTTCTACAAAGTTGTATTGTTGTTATGTAAGGTAGATTTTTCAGTAAATGCTCATTAGGCCAGTATCTAATTTAAAGCATATCGAAAGATTGTAACTCTGCTTGTGTATAATCACACGGTTGTTTGGCTACAGCTTACAAAGTGTAAGGAGGAGAAAAAAAGAAGGTTTGAGTTTCAGTGCAGCGAAGGTGCAGAGAATCTCACCTGAGCAGCCACCACCGAGAGGCCTACCCATTCACAGATCTCAAAATTTGATCTCACGAAATCCTTGAATTCCTCAAACTTCCCAGATGGGTCATCCGGAAAATCCTAAAGGTTTGGAAATTATCAAACATTCAAACCATCACCAATCAAATAGCAGATATATGGGAAATAACATAAAGTAGCACAGCTAGAGTGCTCCTTACCTCCTCCCAGTTGCTATTCAGAAATACATCAGTGGTGATTGCACCTTCCAGTATAACAAGCAAAAATATGAAGATCATGTACTACATGTCAGGTTAAGGTAAAACAGTCCTTACATCACCAGGTTGCAGTACATGTAAGGTTAGAGAGAACTCAGAATGTAACTGCAATTTGTAGGCTTCAGTGATTAACTAGTAGGAGCCTGCACTTTCATTTCAGAACTTATTTGCTAGAGAGAGAATATAGCATTTTTTGTGATATTAAAAAAACTTAAGATATCCAGAAGAATGTTGCTTCTGCCCCTATGCGTGGTTGTGAGGGACTTTGATAAGCAGCAGCTCCCATGTCAGCATAATTTAACACACTGACACCCTACAGGTAGTCAGCAAATGAAAAGCATGTGTTGTTGGGAGAGAGAACAAATCTAGCCATGGACAAGCAACAAACCAAGCTAAGAACATCAAATTATAGTCACGCATCAAATGCCACTCCATATATCAAGCAATTTCAAGGATACACAAGAGAGGCAGTGACCATTTGAGGTTTCAGCGGCAACATGACCAGAGCAAGTCAGCAAGCACAGAAAGATTCCCAGGACAAGAAAAGTGTAAATAAACCTGCACAGCAAGTGAGTTTTTTAGTGAAACAACCAATCCATATTACACAGATGCAAGACCCTTAAAATGCCTGGATAAGTTTTGACATGGTACATATATGCATTCTTCATTAGTCGGATTTAACATCAAATCTTGTTTAAATAATCTAGTATATGCCGCCTCTGACGTCCTAACAGCAAGAAAAAGCATCAACACAAGCCCAACTTAACTATAATTACTATAGTGTCAAGTTGAGGAAAGCGATTGTTTAGCATAAGCACTATTCTTTCTATATCCTTGACCTTCATAAGTGCTTAGTCCCACCAATCAACTGTACAACTCCTTTTCAGTTGGGCCATTCATTGCATTACATCATGTTCCAATATGACGGCACATTGCAGCCGCCACCTAAATTTCTAGAGCACAATTCCAAAACAATACTACAAAGCTGATCACCGCGTCCACCGAATGGCACTAGCATCCACTAAACGGAGAACTAGTTTGGTTGTGCGTCACTGTGTCCAAATTTGCTGCAATAGTGGTATGCTGAGCTGAGTATCCTCCAGCCCATCACCAATCAAAAAAGGCCTAACCTTTGACTGCCATAGAAGAAAAGTGAGGAGCTTTCGGTGAGATGGGTTCGGTTTGTACGCCATTTCCTAATATCCCATTCTTGCACGGAATCCTCAAGTACTACCTCTAAAGAAAAATACTCCAATGAAACAGTACATTAGATACATTTCGTTGCAAATTCGCTTAAAACTAGCTAGATGCCTTTAGCCGAGCAAAGAACGGTTAGCAACACAAACCAAGAAGAGAAAACCGCAAATCTAGTAATAACTTGTAGAGCGCGCACCAAAACAAAGCAAAGATTGCGGCTTGCGAGACGCTAGACGAGATCTGTTCAAGGAAGAGGAGGAGAAGCAAGACGAGAAGGTGTACGGACCAGGGGACCGGGAGGTGCTGTTGGAGCTCGGCGACCTGCCTGGACCAGGCCCGGAGCATCCAGAGGGCGTAGAGGATGACGGCCATGCCGGCGAGACCCAGAACGGAGTTCACCATCTTGAGCACCGTCTGCACGCAGCTCCGCACCACGCGCCCCGCCATGCCCGCCGCGGCCGACCAGCTCCAACGAGTCGCCGCGCGTTGCCTCCTCGCTTCCTCCGGGTCTGGCCGCTCTTCGTCGGTTGGTGCGGTTTACTTCTATTCTGTGAAGCCTAGTTGGATGTGTGGGAGAATGGGAGACGACGACTGCTGCTGCTTCGCGTCCGCGGACGACGGTGGCGAGGGATTTTGGGGGAACAAACGGTGGTGGACGGGCGGAGTGGGGAGGTGAAACAAAACCGAGTTTTGCAAAAAATTTAAATTCTCAATTTGTTGCTTTTCTTGGATTTTTACCTCCCTCTGGTCCTTCCCAGCCCAATCCCGCTCTCAGCCCAACACAACCCCAACCCTCAGCCGACGCTGCCCCAGTTCCTACTCCCGCGTGGGTACTGTAGCCGGTCCGAAAAATCTCCACCGCCGCCAGATATTTCGCCGCCGTGCCCTCCCGCGCCTTCCACTCCCTTCCAATCGATGCCACGCCTACACACACAAGTCAAATAAGCTGTACCCCTCTCCTGACAACCCTAGACCCTCCCCGCGTCGCCACACCCCACGCCTATTTTTGGCCGCCGTCGCCGTTTCTTCCTCCTGCCGAGCCGCCTCTCCGCCGACCTAACCGGCTTTGACATCCTTGACCGCCGCAGCCTTGCACTCCAAGACTACCCGCCAACGGTGCTCCCGCCGCCGCGGACCAGACAAAGGAGAACCGCCTCTCCTCGGCTATTTAAGCCCGAGACCCCATACCCAGACACCATCTAAGCATTAGCGCGCCCAATTGTTCCTGGTACACCTGACAATCCCGGTTACGAGGTATGCTCGAATTCCCAATTCGCCAATTCTGCCTCGGCTATTTAGGCCATTAGGAACCGAGAGCTCCCACCCCTCCATACCGCCCACCCATGGCCGACCATCGTACACCATCTAGCCAAACCGCCGCACCACTAGCCCCTGCCCCAAGGATGCTCGCAAACTCAATTGTTCCCTCGGATCACACCGAGACCGAGCTCACTCTTGGCGTCGTCGCCGACGATCGCCAGAGCCGCCGGTGGTGAGAGTGCCCAAAATGGAACCCCTGAGGTCCCCTCTACCCGTTCCTAATCGCAAGACCCCAATTCTTGATGAAGGAGGGTACGACAATTCAATTGGTAGGATTTTGACAAGGCGCTAAGTCAATATCGCTCACGAAACCGAAAAGTGAGTTTGTACTCATTTGATTCGTTTCGAGCCCACGAACCCATTTTCGAGGTTCGTTTCCCCATGCCAAGCCCCTGTAAGCCCAAAATCTTTATTTAAAATTTTTATCCTAGTTTCGTTTTTGTTTTTTGGTCCAATTTCAGTCTTTCGAAAACGGACCTGATTTTATTTATTTTGCGCTAGCGTCCGATGTTGCCAATCCACCGACACAGGAGGAGAAGGTCCCAGTCCCAACTCAAGATTTTGCGAAATACGAGTTAATCGAAATTCCGGAATCGCAAGGCAAGTCGCATTATTTTTTATCATATTGAGCCTATGTCGTTTAATTATTTAAATATGCAATATTTTCATTACATTACTTTAATGCTGTTATTTTATGTACAATTAAATTCATATTAACATGTTTTCACGGGAAGCCACGAGTTGGCCGGGTCCCTTGACCTTTGTCCGAGAAAGAGGCTTAAGTGAGGAGACAGCATGAAATAATGCTGGCCTAGTATCAATGGATACTAGTGTATGTTTGAGATGATGCCTCGGCAAGAAAATAAGGACAAGACCCTTATGCCTAATAACGAACATGGTACACGCTCAACCACAAGCGTTGATTCGTCAAACCTGGATTAGTAGCTACTCAGTTCAATTGAAGCTTTACACCAGAAAGAAAAGAATAATAGTAAAGGTAATGCGTTACAACGGTAGACTCTCACGGATCGGGTACATTCACTCGACGTTGGCCTGTCAGAGGTGCCCGAGGAAGTGTTGATCAATTGTCTATCGGGTAAAAAGTATATAAAGAACTGAGTACGCAAAAACCCTTGTTTTCTTAACTCTAGCGCAGGAGTTTAAGGAATCTTGTGGGTAAAGCTGAGCAGCTCTGCAGAGTGAAATAAATGGTATTCAAATACGCCGTGCTTTCGGTTAATGAAGCTGTGTTTATTTGGGTGATGCCATAAATGAAGTATAAGTAGATTTGAAATGGTTTTGGTAAAGTGGAAAGGTTAATGATCAAGTTTGAAACTCCAAATTGATAAGAAGTTTTCGTTTATTTTGCTTTAAACTCAAAATATTATATAAAGGCAAAACTACATCCACATAAAATAATATAACCAGTATTCCATGTTCTTTGAAATCCCTTTACATGGAGCTATTCAGTATTCTCCCGTAAGACTTGTTGAGTACGGTGGTTGTACTCATACTTGCTAAACAAACATAAACAGAAATCGCACCGCAAGAAATTGAAGTTTTGAAGAAGCAGGTGAAGACGGAGGCGCTTTCGACGAAATCACCGTTTGGTTTTAAAGGTTGCTCTCCGCTAGGCATGCCTGTGGCACCTTTTGGTTTTATGTATTGTAAGGGCTATCGCCCGTAAGACTTGGCTGTTAAGCCTTTATATTGTAATAAAGCTGGTTTGTATCCTTTTTAAAAGCGTGTCTGCAATGATGCACACTCGATTACCGTGCCTCGCAGTTGAACAGTCCTGGGCAGCTGCGAGATGAACAGTAAAGTACCGCCCCTGAAAATGAGGTGTTACAGGAGGGAAACAAGCAAGTGCGTGGGAGTTGGGCGGAGAGAGGTCGTGTAGGGATAAGGCGACAAATCACACGGCACGAATTTCGTTTTTGGACAGGGATGGGATGGGATGGGATGGGAGTACAATGCTTGTGCGCTCTCAGTTGTAGTACTTACCAGCAAATTGCTTTGCCATCACGCCCTTTTGTTTCTCCCGTGGATTAGTGGTAGGCTTTTTTTTAGATTTATGAATTTAGTTTTATATAGTAATTAGTTTTTAAATAGAATATTTTTTTAAGATAGAGTCTATAAATTTATTGTAGTAGATATTATCTTAACTTCATCTACATCAGTTAAAATCGCACGGAAGTATCTCTCTCCGTACTCTCTCACAAATAGATAGAATTCAAATATTTAAGTCAAAAGGTTATAAGTTATAACCCAAAAAACCATCTTTTTATTGGACTTTTTTTTGTGTTTCTTGGCTGTTTTTCTTTGTTGAAAATGTGATGCTGAAAGGGTGATGGTGTGGATGCTTGGAGATTTGTCTGGATTCTAGATGGTGGGTTTGATAGACGTGGGTCTTTCACCTTTCCTTTTCTCTTCTGTTCCTATGTGTGTGGAGGATGTTTTGTGTTTGGATTGAGTGGTGATAGATTGGTACTGAGAATTTCCTTTTGGCGAGACTTCTTTTTGTTGGGATTTCTTGGTGCTGCTCTTTCTTTCTTTCTTTTTATGGGAGGTACATTTCAGATTTGTAGTATACATCTACGTGATACTTGCAATGATATGTGCAAAGGCGTACTTGGCTAGGAATTACTGTGTAACAACTAAAACAAGGGGTTTGCTAGCGTCCGGACGGTCGATTCGGACGTTAGTGCTGTACGGTCGACCACAACCTTTATCACTCATATATGCAACAATTTTTTATCATATATGCAATAAAATATTTTGACAAAAATATCAATGTTGCACCGGTTATTATGTATTGTTACATGCATAAAATCAAAATATTGCAGTAAAAAACAACACTTACCCCATGGCAAGCAGCGGCGGCGAGGCTCTTGGACGCGACGACAGGTGACGATGATGGTGGTGTGCGCGGCTTGGATCCGGCGATGGAGGAGAAGACGACGGAGCTTGTGCAGTGTGGATCCCAGGTGGCAGTCGTAGCAGGGAAGCCATCGCTCCCCTGCGCGAGATTTGGGGCTGGTGGCGGGGGCAGGAGCGGGAGCTCAAATCAGGGCGCTAGGGCTGGTAGCACAGAGGAGTAGGCGGAGCAGAGGAGGCGGGAAGCAGCGAGGGTGGATGGTGGCGCTCTCTACGGGGTGTTGTTGGGGAACGACGAGCTTAGCGGCACCCCGAGAGGGGTCCTCGGTGTCGACCTGGCCTAGGAGATGTGAGAGATGGTGGGATAGATAAGATAGGAGGTGGGATAGTTGGAAATGGGTCATTTTGGCATGTCGGACGTTCGGTCCATAGCAATTCCCCTAAAACAATTAAGGGATTTACTAAATAGCACTCGAGTGTTTTATGAGTTTCCGAGTAGTTGTTGTTCTATCCGTTGGATGATACTTTATGATCTGCGATGTGAATAATGTGTACGTACGGGCGCACAAAAACATGTAAAAGTCTGGAGCAAGAAAAAGGAGACCTGGTTTTATGGTGTGAACTGTCTCCTTAAGGTTGAGATCCTCAAGCTTTGTCAAGTAAAGTTAGAGGAGAAGAATAACTATGACTTTAGAAGATTTTTAGTTGTCTCTATTCATATAAAAGAAGAATTTGCCCGTTCATCTCCCCTCCCCACCCTACGTCATGATTAATGTGAACTCAAGGTTGGCTAGAGTCAAGGCGACACATGGGAGCCGGGGCCATGTGAACACGCAAGACTTGCCAACACCCTCCCGCAGTCTGAAGGAGAAGGCCGAACATTCAGACTGGAACGAAACTCGGTGAATGATAGACCTTTGTTGTCGAGGTAACCGAGAGTGTAGTGATCATGATCGTAGCCATGGAGGAGAAAGCCATGTCAAGGTAGCTAGTGTTGAGGTCATCGTTGTGCTCGGGGTAGCTGACGTCCAACACACATCGTCCGCCAATATTTGAAATGTTGCGGCAGCAACAGCAGAGGAGGACTCGCGACGGTGGCGGTGCGGGGCGCAGGAGGGCCACGCAACACGGCGACTACCATCGGAGGACTCACGACGGTGGCGGTGCGGGGCGTAGGAGAGCCGCGCAACACGGTGACTACCGTCGGAATGGACGAAAAAGAAAAAAAAAGAAAGAATGAAAGAAAAATACGACACTGGCAAAAAAATACGACACTGGCGGGGTGGCGTCGACAATGGCAATGATGACCACAGGCAGCGACACAGCAACCCTGAGGGGCAATGCAGCAGCAGCCGGTGTATGTCGATGGCATGACCACAAGTACGGGCTCTCGGTGTTGCGACGGCTCGTGGTCGCGGACGACGAGCGGGCGATGATGATCCGGCGTGATGACGATGGTAGACAGGATGCTCAGAAGACCGCGGAGGGAGGGCTATGTCAACGAGTGCGCTGCGTCACGCCACGACATCATTGTAGGAGAGAAGGTGCCGAAGAGGTCAAAGCCAGGGCGGTGAAGTCCGGAGCTGAGAAACATCGACAGGTCGGTAGGGTGACGCAAACTGATCTATGATCGAAAAAATAGAGAAAATCCGATCTAAAAATGACTAGAAAAAAAACTCTAATTAGTATTCGATCGGATGATCGGCAACACGACTTAAACTATGGGTTGCGTTGCGCAGCCCCCAGGAGAGATCATGGAGACGAGATCATCTCCGAGGGGCAGTGCGCGGCGGAAGTTATGGAGGCGGCGGCTCAAGAGTGGCACTGCTTTGATACCATGTAAGTGTGGAATATTAGGGATAATCACACAATTGATTCATTGATTCAAATCACAAAGGGTTACATATATATAGCATGGTATGGCTAATGGGAACGCATGACTAATGTGAACGAAAATAGCTAATGGGAATGCATGACTAATATGAACACAACAAATAATTAATGTGAACTCAAGGTTGACTAGAGTCGAAGCGACACACGGGAGCTAAGGCCGTGTAAACACGCAAGACTTGCTAACACTCCTCTTCTCGGCGTTTCCTTCCGTTCCATTCCAGTCCACACTTCCAGCCTCCTCCTCGTACTCTCTACTCGCGTGCTCATCCGTCTCGCCTTCTCCACGCGTCTCGCAGCCGCCTGGACCGCCTCCAAATATGACATAGGAGGAGTCGTCGTGCCGACGAGGTGACGGCGAGGATCCTTTGCGGCTCCACCTCCGGCCTCCACCTTCGACCCGACTTGCACTGGACTTTCGGTGAAATATTTTCCCCCAATTACTCAGTCCTTTGTCTAGTTATATTTCTAGTTCTACAATTGGGCCTTCCACTTCCAGCTTGCAGTATGGATTTGTGGTAGTTAAACTGATGTCCATATCAGATGACTAGATGTAGATGATATCAATCTTTTTTTCAAAAAAAAAAGTTAGTTACAATTTGTGTGGTTATTTGTAGGAATGCAAGGTTATTCCAAATCTAAGTCAAGTACTGAAACTGATAGGGTTTTATGACCTAGTAGGCTAGTACCTCAGTCAAGTTAGGCACCAGCTTATCCACTATTCAATTTCTTCGAATATTTCCAATTTGGGAACATGCATATTATGGCATTTGTTGAATGCTTTGTTAGCATATTCTATAAACTTGTGTTATTGCTCACCAATTTCATTTATGTAGTGGGTCAATTTCTTCTATTAATTAGTCAGTTTCTTCTAGTAATTAGTTAGTTTCTCATGCAATTAGAGGTCAGTTGCTCATGCAATTAGTAGTCAGTTTCTTCAAGTATTTAGTGATCAGTTTCACATGTAATTGCTATAAAAGGAGAAAGAAGTAATCAGAAAAGTGCTAAGTCAGTGAAGCACCAAAAAATCATACGTGTGCTCATCTTATGTTTGTGTCTACTCTTGAGGGTATTCATACCTGTGTTCTTGACCGGAGTGAATCTGCAGGGCATTTTCAGTATTGGTCAATTTGAGTGTAAAATAACCTAGATTTAGTATCTGGCCCCAGTGCTCTCCACAGGCGTTGCAAAGATGCCTTAGGTTATGGTGGTGGCGCAGAACTTCAAGGACATGGTGGCCGCACTGCCTGCCGCCAAGCTTGACATGCTCTACGACTCCCCCTTCATCTGCGAGGCCGTACTCAGAGTTATCTTCTGCTGTCGTTTGATGCACTTCTAACGGCCAACAGTGATAGAGATGTTCGGATTGCTTGAAGAGCTATCTTCTATTGCCGTTAGATGTACATACCACAGTCGATAGCAATAGCTTCTCTTATTACATATTAACTATGTATTTATTGGTATTGTTTACTGTCAATTATTTTTTTACTTTTTGCTTAATGCTCTAGCCAGTATAAAAAGATTTGTAAGAATTCTGTTCGAGATATCCGGATGAATGAAAAACCTAGCCATCATTTATTATCTTTTGTTTTTATAGTTTTTAGTTCATAGTTCTGTAGTTCTATTATCATTCATAAATATATCATCTGTATGATTTCGGACTCAATTTTTCCGGGGCTTTGGCGCCGCCAAGCAGCACCAGGAGGAGGACGAGGCGCCAAAATCCTACGCGAGGCGCTCAAGCAGCAGGAGGAGGAGATCCTCGCCGACTCTCGACACCAGCGCCCCTCCTCCGCCGCCGCCCCATCCACATCCTCCTCCTTCCCCGCCCCCAACGACGATGGCAAAGAGAACGACGACGACGTCGACGAGTTCGATGTCTTCAACACGCAGAGCGAGTACGACGGCGGCATGGTGCGTGCCTTACGTGACTAAAAATGACTAGACCTTTGTTTGGGCGTGTGACTGATGTGAATTCGCTGGTTTTGTGGCATTGGTAGGCGGAGATCGACGAGGAGGACGAGAAGGCTCTCGCCGCCTTCATGTCAAAGGACACCTCCAAGCGCACACTTGGTGATATCATTCTCCAGAAGATCAGAGAGAAGGACGCCGAGGTTTCAACAGGTGAGCATCCCTTCTCAACTCGGGAGAGTAGTCCATTGAGTCAACGATGAGCTCTTCTGAATTCGTTTTAATCGCCTTTTGGATATGAGTATAGTTAAATGCATGAGTCAACCGCAGAAAGAAAGGAAAAACTAAGTTGATTATGCAATTCCTGATGTTTATATATGTTTATGCAGAAGGATGGCCTCCTGTCAAATTGGACAACAGCATTATTGAGCTTTATAAAGGGTATGTGGCTGCCTCCTTCTTTCCCGTCAAAAGTAGTTTTTCATGCTTTTTCCCAGTGCTGAATTTGTCATATGCAGGGTTGGCGAGTTCTTGAGCTGATACACAAGTGGGAAAATTCCAAAGCATTCAAGCGCATCCCATCATTGGAGTGCTGAGCAGATGTGCTGCAGCTAACTGAGCCAGAGAATTGGTCTCCTAATGCAGTATACCAAGCAACACGGCTCTTCTCATCAAACATGAATGCAAAGAACGCTGTGCGATTCTATGAAGCTATTTTGCTCCCGCGGGTTCGTAATGACATAAGGCAGAACAAGAGGCTTCATTTTGCCCTTTACCAGTCATTGAAAAAATCCCTCTACAAGCCTGCGGCATTTTTCAAGGGAATTTTGCTGCCACTCTGCCAGGTAACTCTCTTTACAGTAAAGAATTACTTAGAACACATGGCATATCCATTTCCTTTGTAACGTGCAATCTGGGCTCACATTTTCTTTTTATGGTGCATGATTGCATTTCTTACCCAGTTATGCTATGTTGTATTGTTGTTAAAATTCTAGCAAACCCCGTGCCCAATAATCTCATTTCTTACCCAGTTATGCTATGTTGTTAAAATTCTAGCAAACTCCATGCCCAATAACCTGTGATTCAAAGGAGCTATATTTTTTATCATGTAACCTAAGCCATTGAACAACAGCTATTTCCTCTTCCATTTATTATGTCCACCGTGCCTACTTTGCTGTTCATTATTTCCCTTGCCTTGTGGGCTATGGCCATATTTTAGGCTAGTTGCAGAGTTAGTTGCATGAAGTCCATCTTGTTGCTTCCTTTTTTTTAACTCCATAATCTCATATGATGACTGCAGGAAAGGACTTGCACTCTATGTCAAGCAGTAATTATTGGCAGTATTATCCAGAAAGTCACCATTCCTCCACGCCATGCAAGGTTAGCTGGATATAGTATAGGATTCATGTCCAAGATAATTGTGGAGTTGATGTCTTATCTCTACTTACATTTTGATGCAGTGCAGCGTTAATGAAACTAGCAGAGATGGAGTACTGTGTCACTACTAGGTGAAGTGTGACACCTTGAAGTCGCTGTTCTCTTTGTGCATAGAATTTAAAATCTCCTTATTTTTTTGGCCAATTTTTTTTTTGTGACTAAACATGTTTTTTTTGTCAGCAAACATTACTAGTTGAATGTCATTTCTTTTTGTAAATATGACAATTGTTGATATCGTATATGGATTATAGCTTATTAGCTGTTACATGATGCAGAAAAACCACAATACTCTTCCCTTTACATCTCCTTTTGCCTGTGTTTGTCTGCCAATTTATATAATGTTGCCAAGGGGTTCCTGTAGCTGGTGCTAACATTTTCCCTCTTGTTCCTTCCCAAATAGAGACCAGGCCACTAGGTTTCCTGGTTGATTTCAGCTATATGTAGCAAACTGTGCATTTAATAATCTATCAGAGTATTTCCATCTTATGTGTCATTTATCAGAGTATTTCCATCTTATGTGTCCTTTAAATTAGGTGTTCCTTGTATATGTAACGATAGTATCCTCCTCATTTTATCTGTCTGGATGAACATCTGGCTTCTAAAGTTTTTCATAATGGAAAGGGATGGTAGTTGTGGCAATGCTCGTATTTCAATTATATGGCCAATCCCTTGTGTCATGTAGCATGATGGACTGAAATGTTCGCAATGCAATGTGCTATGTTGCTTTCTAAGAGCATAGGATGTGTAACGTTTAGCCGCCTACTGCTTTGCATGTGTAGATCGGGTGTTTTCTAGGATAATGTAAATTAATCTCTTCTTTTAAATATATTGTTGTGACTTGTCCCTATATTTTTTAATATCTTCTTATTACCTTGAGCATCCCGTAACTAATATTTCTCTTGCAGTTACTTTATCAAGCTATTTCTTGATAAGAAATATGCTTTGCCATATCGTGTTCTTGATGCAGTTTATGCTCATTTCATGCGATTTCTTGATGAAGAGAGGATCATGCCTGTTATATGGCATCAATCATTGCTCGCCTTGGTGGAAAGGTTAGTGATGGATGTGTAAATTTTGAAGCATTTTTTTGTTAATCTGAAAGGCATCGCTCTTTAATGTATGACGTGCAGTAATTACAAATTGTCTTTACATATGTTTTTTTTCTTGGTTTACACATTTTTCTGATTACTGGGGCAAAGTATTCACCTGAAAAAATGTTCTTGTGGAAAGTGTGCAGTTATATGGTTTAGTCAGCTTCGTTGCTATCTGTGACAGAGGCCTGATGAGTGTTCATGCGTAGGTCACATGTCCTTGCTAAAGTTTTCGCTAGTCTATTCATGTGCGTGATATTTTATGACAGGTACAAGAATTTGGTATGATCTTTTCATTTCATCGTTCATATGTATGTATGCATGAATCTCAGAATGCTGTGTACTGAAATTTGTTGCTTCCTTAACCTTTACTATCTCTATATATACAGTTTACACCAGAAATTCGTAGGGAACTTCGTAGTAGCAACAACAGGGGGTGGAAAGGAGAGCAATATGTCAACATATATCCTTACAGTGCTCTATTCTGATATCTTGCTTATACATTATATTCTGTTCAACAAAAGCTTATTTCAAGTGTTGTGCATTTGAAATTTATTACAAAGTGCTCCTGCGAGTATTATTGAAGCGTGGTTGTTTCCTTTAACGTTGTTCTTACCTCCACCCATTTCTGTGATTTCCAAGCCAATTGAAGAAGGCAGGTGGAATGTTCCAGAAGTACCTATGGAGGACTAATGGGTTTGATTCCGAACTGGTTTGCAGGTGAATTTCATCAGCGTTTCAATTTTGCGCACAGCATGATTTTTTTTTGGGCAATATGTACTTTCTGAGAGAGGGAGAGGGAGACCATGATTTGTAAGAATGCTTGTAATGAAAGTTTCGATTGAATTGGAAATGAAATCGTGGTTTGTCAGCGTGTGACATTTAACATATCTGTTCAGACACTATTGTCATGCAGGAAAAAAAGCGAGCCCCGGCGGAGGGCGAGCCAGCACAGAATAGGCTGGATGACACGGCCCGGCCCAATCCAAGGCAGTCAAGCCCAGTGAAATTTTGGTCCGAATCGGCGTCGATTTCTTCGTGGATACAACACTGTGTACGTGCCACTCAACAAGATTGCAAAATAAAAATAAAAATAAAAACAAAACACTTTCATATATTTTTAACCTCTTGTTACCGTCTAGTCCAGGCTGAGGCGAAGTAAAAATTCCAAGTATACAATGCGAACAAATGTGGGGTCTGAAGTATAATATGGATCACAATAGCAAACATGGTTGGCATTTCCACGATCTATCACATACGATTAGGTTTGTTGTTTGTCAAACAATTTAACCTAGAGAAAGCTTAATACGCCACTCCATGTGTTCAGCGGAAAAAAAATCAAATTACCCCCTCCAGGAATTTACAGTAAATTAGCTTGCACATTAACAAGTAACCAACAAGCTAATACCGACAGCAAAATATCCATATATCAGAGTGATAATCGTATACCAGTTTTCCCTAAATAACCAACAAACAGCACCAGGGCATTCTGGTTTGATTGCAAGTAACAATTTGGAGTTATCTACCTGCTGACTTGCATTGTGCCTGTTACAATATTGCAAGTAAAACTTTTGTCTTCTATTTAAGAAAGAAATCGAGGGTTCATGCCTTCAGCCTTTCACTCAGCATAAGTTTTGTATCTTGAAAAACTCATCAAGTTTTAAATATCGAGCCCCCAACAAAAAAAGATTTAGAAATCCCAACTAAAGGCCCCCAAACTAATATAAAAATATAGTAATCTTCAAAGTATACATCTAAGTGATCAGACCATGATTTTAGAATGTATCTTGTCGAGGAGAAAGCATAAGATGTATCTTGTCAAGGAGAAAGCATAAGCAAAAGGCAGTATTACGATACTGAAGCCAGAAAAACTCAGCTGTACGACACCTACTCTAGAATCAGTATAATCCTATTTATGTCATATCATTTGAAATCTTATAGAAACACCTGTTAATCGTCTTGATACGTAGAGTTGAGATTGCTTACTGTTTATGGTCAAGCTAATTATGCCATTATCACTAATTTTCTCCCATTTTCTTTTCTATTCTTTGATTTTCCATATATTCTAAATGTGATATATCTATTTTGCCCCTTATCTAATACAAATGGGAGCTCCATCCGGTTGACTCAATCCATCAGACCAAGCGCTGGTGAGACGGCATTGCCTCTCCGTGCGCCCCACCGGTCTCACCGACAGCGCCCCCTCCCCGAGCTCCTGTAACGCCTTAGGGTCCAAATCGGCTTAGACCTAATCACATTATAGATAAGCCACGCACACATAACAACATGCTTGCACTTTTGTCCTCGTTTCGCACAAAACGGTTAACCGGATGTTATTACTAATGGTGTCTATGAGTTTATATGTTAGTTCTTCTCATATTAAGCTAGCAATGTGGGACTAATCCACATCCTCATGTGCACACACACATAGGCCATCATAGGTTAAGATGTTACATACACCCCACTCAAAAAACCCAATATCCTCGTTGGTCCAACATACCCACACTGGGGTAAATGACCAGAATCTCCCCCTCTTGGCACACGTCCAGTGCTGGTACATATACCATGTCGTGTGTCCACTCTGAGCCCACACGCGTCATACGTCATATGCCTACGCCCCTGACCCGTACATGCCCGTGTAACCACGAGAGTCGGCTCTGATACCATTTGTAACGCTTTAGGATTCAAACCAACTTAGGCATAACTCTATTATGGATAAGCCACGCACACGTAACAACATGCTTACGCTTTCGTTCTCGCTTCGCACAGAACGGTTAACCGGAGGTTATTACTAATGGTGCCTATGGTTTATATGTTAGTGCTTCTCATATTAAGCTAGCAATGTGGGACTAATCCACATCCTCATGTGCACACACACATGTGCCATCATGGGCCGAGGTGTTACAGCTCTCCTCCAGTCTCGGCGATGGCGCCGCCTCCCCTGAGTTCCATGTGAGGCCGTGCTCCCTACCGGTCTCACTAACGCCGCCTCCCCCGTGCTCCCCGGCAGTTCTGCCCCTCCCTGCTAGCCACCGCATCCCAGCCCTGCGTCCCCTACTCCTCACCCAACCCCCCAACATGCCACCGCATCTTCCTCTTCCAACCAGCGCCATGGTTTCTCGTAATGTCAAGAAAGTGTTATTCGTGGTTTTTGTCATGAACCTGCTCTCATGTGCCAAGCCTTAGGAATGGCAAGTATTCTTGACATGCTTCATGCAAAACTCGCATATCAGTATGAAGGGAGGACACCAAGATCCATATATAAAAGCATGAACTTGAATTATAGGTTTTGTACTTCATCTTGTCATTTACAATAGTAACAGTATCATGCGTCATCATATTAGGACTTTGCTCTGGAGCCTGTTCTTCCACCTCTAAATGCACATCCTGATCAAGTGGAGCAAGCTCTGAAAGCTAGGTACCATGATGCGATGAATGTCCTTGGGCCCTAGCACAGGGAACTTGATTTGCTTATTGGAATACTTCCTGATAAGTGGCAAAACCGGTATATCACATTTGGAATATATGGAAAATCACAGAATAGAAAAGAAAAAGGGACAAAATGAGTGATAATAGCACATGTCAAAAGTGGAACGGTAAATTAGAAACTAAAAGGCTGAAGTCAAAATGAGCGGGACAAAATGAAACTGCAAGTCAAATATTTACTTGGATGTCCCTCGAAAAAAATATATGCTTGGATGTGATTAATTACCTAGGGAATGGATGGGTGTGGTACTTTGAAAAGTTCTGAAAACTCTTTTGATACACATGGCCTTCCTACTATTTAAAGGTAAAGTTCATATTTCAACAACAATTCTGGCCTTGATTCATTTTTCAATCTCAAATTCTGAAACAACACGATTCTCAACTTTGAACTAACGAAATCATCCACTTTACTCCTTCGACCCAAACTAGGGTGGTCCCCCTCCCCATGTGTCGTCCATGGAGATCCCAGCCGACAAAGTAATTTGTGTTAGTGCCTTGTCACCGCGTGCTATAACACATGGATGACAGGACCCAAATGTCAGCCTCTTCCCTTCCATCTTCTTCCTCTCCTCCTTTCTCTATCCTCCTATGCCTCTGGGCTCCTCAGACTAAGCGTGTGCGTTGGGAGCAACCGTGGCGGTCGTGCATGTGAGGGTGAAGCATTTAGGCCCTAAAAATGATTTTGGTAATCAATAATGATAATTATTAAATGGACTAACTTGTTTATTAAGATGATTAAAAAAATTAGTTTGTATTTTGTTGACGTCATGGAAAAGGCATGAGAAGGTGATCAAAGATTGATAAGGATCAAGATATGGCTCAAGGCAAATGTATATTGTAGTATAAGGGCCTCTTTATAGTTTTTACTGGTCTCGGTGTTTGATTAAAAAAGATCAAATTTGTAGAATAGATGCCATACTATAAAAATGGTCATGGCTAGTAGTTTAAAGCTTGTCTTATGCCACATTGATCAATTATAGTTCATGCATGCATTTGACTCCACTCGACCTCAGCAACAAAAAGACCTTAACATATTTTCTCTTTTTCTCACCAAGTCACCTTTGATTGCGTCTTCTACCCCAAGTCCGACAAACCACCACTGCGTCTTCAATTTTTCCGTATATGGTGAATTCAGTGCAAATCCTTGCACCCAAACAATCCTCTATCATCCCCTCAAAATTTTTCCAATGTTGATTTCTCGTTTCCAACATAACATCTCTTTGTTGCCGCCATTCTTACCGGTTGCGACCATGCCCAGCGGCAGTGCCTCCCATCTTTCTCTTTGTGCCATCAAGTTGGGAACCATGGTGTTGTAGCCGATGAGCTCATGGGACTTGGGCAGTGAGAGAGAGGGGGGAGAGGAGGAGAGGGCAGCTAGTGGTTGCCTTGAGCTTGAGAGAGAGGAGGAAGAAATAGGAAGAGGAGAAAATGTGTAGGACACGTGGGCTAAAACAATTTGTTTTGTTTGTGCTAATTAAGCTTTCCCAACTCAGTTGTATCTATCCATATGGATGCCACGTTAGTCAAAACTAACTTTACGTTGATACCATGTCATCCAAAACCACCTTGGTTTGGGTTGAGTAGAGTAAAATGAACGATTTTGTTAGTTCAAAGTTCTGACTTAGGTGATCTTAGAGTTAAAAATGAACCAGACAATAATTCAGTGTTGAAGAAGTGAACCTTTACCTTATTTAAATAGGGGAGGGCTGCCAGCTTGCTTGGAAGAAGCCAATGGCAATTTCGTGTCTTCGGCGCTTCAAGATTTGTGTCAACTCAAGCGCAGCTGTTGCGGAGCGCCGTTCCAAACACCGAGCAGCCAATCGGCGCGCTCCGTAGCCGCGTCACACCCAACCACTCACGGCTACAACGAGAATCTCGAATTTATTGCCCAAAAATAAAACTAAAAATGGATTTTCTGAAAACGAAAAGAAAGATTCCCAAAGGTTCAGCCCACTTGGATCAGCCGCCACAACGTAACAAAACACACTTGGACCACCGTATCACCCTCCCAGAGCCCGGTCCTATGGACTGCCCCCCACGGCTACCCCGGGCCCGCACGAGTGTCGCCTGCCACGGGCTCACTGCACCACGTCCACGGACCTGCACCCCCGAGCAGATACCCCGCATCCACCTCAGCCGCCAAGCCAGCCCACGGGCTGACGGGCGCAGACACGGACAGGAGAGTAGAAAGGACCGGACTCGTCAGGTGGAGAAGAGAGAGATTCAGAGGCAACGATGGCTGCGCCGGCGAGGGGTCATCTCCTGCCGCTGCTCGGGGTGGCGGCGGCGCTCGCGGCCGTCGTCCTCTACCGCGCGCCTTTCTCCAAGGTCCCGGGGATTCTCGACAACGATGCCACTTCTCTCCTGCTCGGTGTCGAATCTGTATTCTGTGGTCGTTACGGAACGTAGTATCTGATCTCGTCGAGCCTTTTTTTTTTCTCTTGCAGAGTTTGGGCGGCGAAGGGTGCAGCCTTCTCCCCCACGACCACTCCTGGTTCTGGATCGCCAGCGAGCGCGTCGTCGCGCTCGGACGAGTCGGCCCCGCCGCAGGTTACGGATCTACTAATCGATAATCCATTATAGTATATAGTGTAGTGATTTTATTTATATAGCTAAAATTGTACGTCAGTGTTGACTTATTTTTCACTGTAATTAAAATGATTTATTTAACGTAATTAAATTTTAAAAATTGAAAAAATAGGTTAACTTATTACAGATAATGTAAAAAAATACAATAAAAAGATAAAAAGTCTAAAAGAAATAAAAAACCAAAAAAAATAAAATTAAGTAATAGTGAAAAAAATAGAAGCCAAAAATCTAACTTGAGCAGGGCCCGTGCCTCATCGTGTTGATCTCCTCGCCACGCTGTCACTGCAGTCAACTATATGTTAATGAGAAGTAGACTGATGCGGCCGCGGAAAGCTTCAGTTTTCGGAGTCCCTGATGGTTCTTGTGCTGTATTTGGTGTGTGCAGTGGAGGTGAAGGGAGGACTGATCAATGCGATAGCCGTTGGGGATTACCGGAACTTCGTGCTCGGGCGGCCACTCGTGGATTACGGGGACGCGGTCATCATGCCCGGACTGATCGATGTGTAAGCCCTCTAATAACCTGCCAATCAATTGCGTGGTGGTGACTAGTGAGGCTTGCCCCGAAAATAATTACTGATGTGATAATTGTCTCTGATTTGCCCACTCTTTGATGGTCTTGACTCTCTCTTCAGCCACGCACATCTTGATGAGCCTGGACGGGTTGAATGGGAGGGATTCTCCACTGGTACAAGAGCGGCTGCTGCAGGTGCAACTTCAGTTCAGTCATACGTCTAAGTAGTTAGCATGGTTCGGTTTGATGCATGTGCACCTGTATATATTCAGACATGCTCTTATCTTAATGTGGCATATATAGCCTGTGCCTATGTCAATCAGGAGCAAGATAATAAACATTATTCTCTTCTTAAGTTAACCATTACATTCTAATACTTGATGTCATCTAAATATAGCACGCTTCTCATCCCTCTGAAGTGCGAGGCGTTCTGAATTCGGCACTGCAACAGAGGCCGTTTCTTTTTTTTTTCTTTGGCTTGGATTAAGATTGAGTTAGTAGGAAGTAATCAACTGTGGTGCCTCTTGTTCTATAATTCTGCAATTCCTTCATTTCAGGTGGCATAACAACATTAGTGGACATGCCTCTCAATAGCTTTCCTTCAACAGTTTCTGAAGAAACTCTCAAACTGAAGGTCAAAGTTTCTTGGCCGTATCATTACATAACGCATGCATTATTGCTGCCAGCTTTCTCTGTAATTAACACTGACACTACGTGCTTGATTATCAGCTGGAAGCAGCTCGGGATAAACTACATGTTGATGTAGGTAAGTCACACGATTCAATACCAGGGTAAACTAGCATAGTAGAGAGCCAGGACAGTAATTTTTTCCCGCAAGGGCGATAAATATATTCATTCCATCTACTATATGCATAGGAATTCAGCTTTTTTTTATTTTCCAAACAGTAATACTGCACCTGAACTTGTTTCATGGTACGACTTTTTTTAGTAAGTTCATGCATGTCCATTAGTCAGCAACTCAGCATATCTGACTTGTCTGCTATTCTCATACAGGGTTCTGGGGAGGCCTCGTGCCAGAGAATGCCTTCAACGCAAGTGCATTAGAGAGCCTACTAAAGGCAGGCGTTTTAGGACTTAAGGTTTGTTTCTCGACTGGTAACTGAACTTCAACATGCAGGGTGTAAGAGCTGGGGTTTCTTTACACACGTTGCTATGGAAGCCTTTCATTACTGGCATGCACAGCACCAAATTTGGGTTAACAGTATCAGATATCAAGGATTCGATTCTGCCCTTTCTGATTTGGAGGTTCTGGTTAGGAATCTTTAGTATTAGGACCCCACTGGTTTCATCACTTCTGGTTTGCATTGTTGTCTCGTTCTGTTTCATTTCCTTTTTTTTAAACAAGCAGACACTAGAAGGAGAAACTGATTGCTCTCGTTTGTCTTGATTCTAGTCTTTTATGTGCCCCTCTGGTATCAACGACTTTCCCATGACAAATTCAACTCATATTGAGGTGCGATGCTTTGTCAATTCTGTTATGTTTTACTTTGAATTCACAAGATTTTCATAACTTCTGTTCGCGTTTTACAATGTAGGAGGGCTTGGTTACATTAGCAAAGTACAAGAGGCCCTTACTTATCCATGCAGAACGCATACCCGACATTGAGAATGAAGAGGGGCTCGATGGTGAACTAGATCCTCGATCTTACACAACATATCTGAAGTCTAGACCATCAACATGGTAATTTAAATTGTGCACTCCTTATGCCAAATGGAATTGGATGCTACTCTGTGAGATGGAGAGCTAGGCTTTTGTATCTCCTTTTTTTTTTTTGAAAAATTTGGAGTACAAATTTCTGAATTATTAATTATGACTCTCTGGAAAGCATAGGTACAGTAAGTTGATGAGAAGTAGTGATGCCACATCTGTTGTTTAAGTGTACAGTTCAGAATTATAAAATGAGCTTAACCGTATGTGCCCACACTTCAGTAACCTTATGATCACTTGACGCTTATACTTAGGGAGGAAGCAGCTATTAGAGATTTGCAACGTGCCATGAAGGACACGGAGGTGGGGGGTCGGTCAGAAGGAGCTCATATTCACATTGTTCATCTCTCAGATGCGAAAACTACTCTTGAACTTATTAAGGTATGATGACATTATGAAATGAACACTGAACCACTTTTCCATTATTATCTTCGTTTTTTACTTGCAATAAATCCAGAAAGGAACCGGCATTTCGACCAATTGAAAGGAAATGCTAATATTCACCACTGATGAGAACTTGATACTGCTTATCTAAAACGAACACTTGTTGTGGGGAAGTTATTAATTTGAAATAACATTTGCTTTCATGGTGTTCTTGGTCAGTCTCTTAGTGATAAATCTTTGCGCTTGTAGGATGCAAAACACAGTGGTGCAAGAGTTAGTATAGAAACATGTCCTCATTACCTCGCATTTTCGGCTGAAGAAGTTCCAGATGGGGATACTCGCTATAAGTGTGCTCCTCCTATACGTGATGCCACCAACAGGGAAAATCTCTGGCAGGCTCTGCTTGTATGCTATTTCCTCTTCTTACCGATTCTGACTTGTTGCAATCTTCTAATCAACTGTTCTAGGCTAACTATTACATGACTGATGTTAGGATGGGCACATAGACATGTTGAGCTCAGACCATTCACCAACAGCTCCTGATCTCAAACTAATGGATGAAGGCAACTTCTTAAGGGCATGGGGAGGTATATCATCTTTGCAGGTTAGTTTGCTTAACAGTTTGTCAAAGCACACTGCTAACCTTTTACAGAAGTTCCTAAATGATAATTAGTTTGGTATAATTTTTGGCAGTATGTTCTCCCTGTAACGTGGTCCTATGGACAGAAGTATGGCATTAGTTTAAATCAACTAGCCACATGGTGGAGTGAAAAGCCAGCAAAGCTTGCAGGGCAAAAGAACAAGGTAATGGGATAATATTGTGCTATTATATTTCTTAACTAGAAAAACTAACGAGTTGAACTGTGTGCAAGAGAAAGCTGCTATTTTTTGTTAAAGTGGAATTCACTTGTGGTTTTGTTCACAATTTTTTGAGTTATTGAGCTATTGTTCGGAGCTCAGTTGCTGATGACAATTCTTGGGTACAAACTTACTGATTTTCATCAAATGTTGTACTCAATTTTTGTTAGTTTTGGCAAAGTTAGTCGGGAAGCGAAGATTTTACTTTTATATTCCAGTATCTACTATACTAATACTAATATTCATACAATGGGAACATTGCACAGACGAAAATATAGACAAGACGTGGAGGTATATCTTGGAAGAATCATAATATGTTCATCTTCTTTTTTGAAACAAGATGCTGTATTGATTTAAATTTTCTTAGGTTTTACATATGCAAGTTCTTCTCATTTTCTTTAAATACCATTCTGCTAGCTCACTTGATACTACACAAACTCCAGAAGTAATGTTGATTGCATGATCGAAATAATACATCTAAGTGTAGCACTGATTTGTGTAGGGAGCTATTCTACCGGGATACCATGCTGATATTGTAGTATGGAAACCTGAAGCGCAATTCCATCTTGATGACAGCCATGCTGTATACCATAAGCATCCGGTTTGCTTTCTACTACCTTGAATTTTAACCTTTTACCATTTGAAATGTTGTATTTCTGGTACCGTCTGTAGATTGTGCTTTATAAAGGTTGGTGCTTATGTGATTTTGACCTATTGACCAAAGTTCCCTTCATATTTTTCAGAATATTTCTGCGTATTTAGGAAAACAACTTTCCGGTAAGGTCCTGTCGACTTATGTGAGAGGAAATCTTGTGTTCGCTGCAGGCAAGCATGCAAAGGCTGCTTGTGGCGTGACAATCCTTGCCAAGTAAAATGCAGGTGTTGTGATATGTCATTTTTAGATCATTAGCTCACCGCATATAAATAACAAAATATGCATGTTAATGACATGATAAACTATCAATTCATATGCTTATTGTTTGTCGTCTTGTGTTTCAGGTTGATGCAGAGCACACCGTTGTTGATTGGTAGCGTATATCATCGTGTGCGCTAAGGTGATTTGCAGAAATTGTAGTGTGTCCATGTGTATAATTGAACACACCTAGACCATTGTTGTATATCATCCTTCAATGGATTCGGGCTCAATTGGACTGTGTATGTTTACTGCATTTGTTTATCTGTTATTCAGACACATCCTCAATTGATGTAGAAGAATAATTTATCTAATTTTCTCAGCCCGATTTATCTGGATGAACTAGAATAGATAAGTGAAACGAAAAAGAGAAAATTGGTTATATACCATCAAAATATGTCCGGTTTTGATATATATTACAATAAAATCTCGGTTCACTTTAATACCACGGAAATTTTCAGATCTTTAGCAATATACCATACCGTCGTCCTCTGTCCTATCTCCTTAACGGTGACTTGTTCATGCCGCACCGCCACCCTGCCCTGCTTGTTTCCCACGTCCCGTACCTCTTATTTGGCATGCTGGCTAGCAGAGATGAAGTTGCCGTCGGACTGCGGCTGTGTCTGAGACCTGCGGCGGTGGCTAGCAGAGAAGAAGTTGCCGTCGGAGGGAGCAGAGAAGATGACCTTATGGTCTGGTCGAGCCAAAGCACAGGTGTGTTTGAGCCAACTTATGGGCAAATAGGTAAATTCATTGCGAATACTAACAGGAGGGTGACGGAGTGGTATATTGCTAAAGACTTAGAAATTTTGATGGTACTAAAGTGATTCGAGATTTTATTACGGTATATATGAAAACCAAACATATTTCAATGGTATATAACTAATTTTCTCAAAGAAAAAAAGACAAGGTATAAGCATTGTTGTGTAGTAGGCATGTTCAAATGTGTGCCAGACCTAGCTTAGGCCCAAAGCCCCAAAAAAATGTAAAATATTTACTAATTTATTTATTTTTGAAATAAAAATATTTATTTATCGAATAGAACATATGCACAATTGTAAAAAAGAGCATGGTTTACACCCTTCGTGTCTGGCCAGGTGGGCCTAGGCTCAAAACTTAGGCACTAGATCAGGTATGGCCTCGTCCTAGCTTGGAAAAGTCAGGCTGGGCTGGCCAGACTATCTACCAACAGGCCAGATTGTGCAGAAGTACAAGTATCAGTTCAAATCTTCACTGTCAAACCGAACACATTATATTGAGAGTTGAGCATTGCTCGGTTGGTGAGACTCGGTGTGTGCAACTTACCTGTACAAGCTCTATCTTAGGTTGTTTCATTATTTTAGGACACTAGTTATTCGAATAGTATACTCTAGAGGAGGTACACATGTGTGTTAGTACAATGTGTGCCTGCGTTCCAAAGCTATTGAGCCTCCGATTAGATCTTATCGTGTAAGGGATGTGTATATGGTGTGCGTGGGTTATGTACGTTTGATTTGTACCTCTAAAAGCGGAGAAATTTGAGGATTTGCCTTGTCTTTGTTTGGTAACAACTCATTTGCCCCATAGCTGACTTGAACTGATCATTT
The DNA here is from genome assembly GCA_036346265.1 of Melocanna baccifera. Classification (NCBI taxonomy): domain Eukaryota; kingdom Viridiplantae; phylum Streptophyta; class Magnoliopsida; order Poales; family Poaceae; genus Melocanna; species Melocanna baccifera. The sequence continues at coordinate 669,362 of CM070685.1, read as the reverse complement.
GCCATATATTTTAATTTTTATTTGATGATTTGCCTTATTTGGATTTTCATTGGGAACTTCACTCATTTTCCATTTTAAGAGGAGGGTATATGATGAATAAATCCTTTTGGGAACTTCATCATATACCCTCCTCACTAAATACCCATATGAAATGACCATAGTGCCCCTATAGCTGGACATTAAACCGAGCGATCGATTCTCCATTCCATTTCTTCCACCTTTGCTCGCCCGAGCTCATGTCCCCTCCTCGCCAGCCGAGACCGCCAACGACTCCACATCGGCCAGAGCTAGTGTACGTCAAATACCTCTCCCTCCTGGAGCAGATCATTTGCAAGCCAGAGCCGAATTGGTGCATCTGATGCAGAAGAGGGAGGTGCTTGCGAGGCATCTGGAACTGCTAATAGATTTACTTGATTCTATACATATGTTTATTACATTGAGGATCTAGATTCAGAATGTGGTTATTCTTTTTGGTTTGTCCAATTATAGTAGTCGATCCTTATATTTACAGATCAAATATTTCGTAATGGTTGATCAATTGTGATGGTTCAGCATGACATCTTCAGTTATCTTGTGATGGTTAGACAATTATGATATTGTTTTAGCAAATCATTAAATTTTATTAATTAAAATCAATTATAGGGCAAATGAGCTGTTGCAAAGAAAGACGGGGTAAATCTTCAAATTTCTCTAGTAACAAACCACACCCTCCGCCGCAACGCCTGAGAGCCTCCGCCGGCGGGAAGCGGAGTGCCCGTGTCCATGGCCGCCGCACTGAACCCTACCCTTCTCCTCCCAATGACACTCCCCTCTATGGTTTTCTTCTCCACCCGCCTCTTGCACAAACCACACCCTCCGCCGCAACGCCTGAGAGCCTCCGCCGCCGCCTCCTCCTCATCCTCTTCCCAAACCCTAACATCACCACTCTCGTCAGAAACTCCGAAGGCCAAGCATATTCGGTTGGATACGGAGGATGCCCTAGTTCGTCGCCACCGCCGCCGGACGCGCTGCCTGTGGGGAGGGCTAGATCCCCGTCGAGCACAGCCAGGAGGAGAGCGAGCTGTTGCTTGAGCAGACGGCGGCGGCGGTGTTTTTGTCATCGCGGCGCTGCTGCATTTTGGCGGCGTGGACGACGTGTCTGCGATCATCAACGCGGCGGCCGGTGGCTGGCTGCTTGCGGTGGGGGAGATATGTGGAGTCGGGCGCAGCATCCGGGCCGCTCGCGAAGTGTTCCACCAATTGAAGAGGCTCACCGACCGAGGAGATGCCACATGGGAGGTAAGGCAGCTGCTTCAACTTATTGGATGGTATTGAGCTAAAAAGAGTGCTTTGGTATAAATGCAACATTGATAAATTTAACTTACTGTATTGATGATTATAGCTAACAAGTTATACTGTTCGTTTGTGCAAGTAAGCTGCAATTTTTGGCTAGTAGTTCAAATGTGGTGCGCCATAAGGACAATTATCCAATTATTCAAATCAGCTAGCAAACTCTTTAAGATATTTTAGCTGATTCATGCTCCTGCATGTACCCTCCTCTCCTGGATATGCTGCAAGATTGCTAGGATAGAGTTTTGCCTTGATTCCACTCTTTCCGTGGTCCTTGATCGTGCCAGCAAGAAGCTGGAAACAATCCGCAAGAAAAGGAAGAGGAACATTGAGATGTTAAGAGTCTCTGTTGAGAGATACACCCACAAAGATCTTCCAGGCTGGTGGGATTGATAGCCCTCTGGTCACTAAGCGCCGCTCTAGTAGGATGTGTGTTGGTGTTAAAAGCTTACAACAACAACGCTTATCGTTCCTAATAAGTTAAGGTAGAATAAAAATAAAATCTTCTCAAAATAAAAAAAGTCTTATAATAAAGTCTACAAGATAAAAATTCTAACTGTACATCCTATCATTTGAACAGAGAGCTTAAAACACTGTCTCTAAATTTTCTTTTTATGTCATAGTTCCAGTACGTAGTTCGTTAATTTCTATATGCTCCTATCCATAACTAATTTTTTGGATATATTTTATTCCCTCGAGTCTCTTTTAACTGCTTTCTCTCACGTCAGTCTTGGTCGATCTCTACTTCTTGCATTTTCGGCACTTCTTAAAATTCCACTACGTACCGGTACCCCAAGAGACATCCGTTAGAGATGTTCAAACCATCTCAAGCGATGTTAGACAAACTTATCATCAATTGGTGCTACTCCTACTCTATCACGTATATCATCATTACGGATTTGATCTCGTCTTGTGTGACCATAAATCCACCGCAGCATCCTTATCTATGCTACACATCTTCTGTATATGTTGACTTTTAGTCGTCCATCATTTCGGTTCATATAGCATCATAAGTCTGATCATAGTCTTATAGAACTTACCATTTAACTTTTGATGAATTTTTTATCACACAGGATGCTTGATGCTAGGCGCCATTTCACCCACCCCGTTTTTATTCTGTGGCATACGTCTTCATCAATCTCGCTGTCCTACTGTAGCATCGATCTCTAATATCAAAAAGTATCCTTTATAAATAGTATTTATTCGTCTATACTAATATCTCTATTATCTGCCCTGATATCGCTGAAATAACCCCTTAAACTTTTGTTCGATTACCAAGATCGATGTGGATGTATAGTTATCACAGTTAAAGATGCTATTTTCTCCACATACATACAGCTAATACACCACGCCGCTACGATAACAGATGGGGTCAAAGTACAAGGCCGCCCTGATCCCGCGGAGGATCAGGGAAACCATACACGGCTGGGGGAAGGCCGCGAGGAGGAGGAGGAGGAAGCGGCGCGACGGGGCGACGACTTCACCATCGGAACGGAGACGAGCACCGTGTGCTCCCTCGACAACGACGAAGACGACGATGAGGAGGACCAGGACCCGTTCCAGGAGGCCACGCTGGCCAGGCCATACCTGAAGATTGAGCTGCAGCCGCGCACTAGTGGTCGAAGCCCGAGACCCAACACGCCGTGCCATCATCCCGTCATGCCTAACAGCAGCTCGACGCAGGGCAGCTCCCACGCGCTGCTCCTGCGGCAGGCCTCGTCTTCGGTGCCGTCGTCGCCGTCGAACCGAGGTCGGCGTCCATCATGCGAGGGATAGCGTCGCTGAGGGAGGCACGGGCACTCCGACGCGCATGAGCGACGAGTGTACATGATGTGCCGATCGATGCATGCATTGTCTACGTACGACGTACTCTAGGAGGAAGTGCTAGTATGGATACCTCATTCCGAGACACAAATCTGGTATACCTGTTTCCCGCGGCCTGCGTCCTGCCCGGCGACGGTGGACCTCCATGGCTTGTCACCGGCGAGCCCCGGCAGTCGCCTGCGCTCCCCGGGAGGTGGCTCCACCTCTGCTTACAAGTAAACGAGATATCCATGCCAACCACCCAAACCGAACCCGAATCAAGTAGGGCATACGCCGCATATCCATAGCTCCCGCGGCGCCTGGCCAGAAATCAACAGCCTTCTTGATGCACATCTTGCCCTTATTGCCCAGTAACTTTCGCTGGTTATCTGCTTGACCTTATGATTGGGCTTCATTACCATGGTAGATAAAGCTCCTTACAAAGCGCATGAGTATTTGCATCGCTTGGAACTGTTCCTAGCATTGCATTTCACTGCTTAAGTGTGATAACAGGCAAATTATTGTATCAAATGATCCTCCAGTCATGATTTCCCTTGCCTGACATGGATAATTTGACATCTCATGTTACCTTCTGACTTAAGACACAACTGAGAGAATGAGTAGACAAGCTCACACACCATAGATTTCAACCTTCTTCACTAACATTGTATCAGCAAAGTACATACACTAGATAAGGTGCTTAACACTTGCCAATTAGGCCTGGAGGATCGGTCAGATTCATACTTGAGGAAGACAGTAGACTAGCAGAATGGTGAAACCCCCACAAGCCAAGAACACGAGAAAAAAATGACCAGGCTTCTACATTTTACCATTTTAGCTCTAGTTCTGAGAAGAAAAACCCAAAAGAAAAAAAAAATCAAGGCCCTTGAGTTAGCCTTTGCAGTTCACTCTGCTCATCCAATGTTTCCATGAGAAGAGGGGGTGCATACTGCGCATTTCCCTGATGCTCCTCAGCATCCTGGCAGAATGAAAGGATTATGGTGTCGATTGACATCTCAACGACTGCAAAGAAAAGCTTGGCAACTACATAACCAAGGCCCCATGATACCTACAGCATCATCAGAATGCAGTCAATTTAGGTCTTAGCAATGGGAATGAAATTTGTCAAGATCAGAAGTACAATGACAAAGTGATGAAATGCTCACCAGTACAGGAACCAGTGGAGATGATATCTTGTTGTGTGCGGACTTGTACTTGTGAGTGTCTAACATAAGAAATGCAAAAAGCGCACAGAATAAGCTCACACACAGTTTCCCCAGGAAGAGGATAACATCTCCAATGACATTAACTTTCCCAATGCGCAGTATGTTATTCATTATTAAACCAGTTGCGAGCACAGAAGCTTTGAAGAACCCTTTCCCAGTAATGGCAATCTGCAACAGCAAAAGAAGGGTATAATCGTATAAGCCTTATCAATTTAATAGGACTATCGGAGAACAATGCAACATAGTTACATGGATAGCATAGGTTTTCGCAATCCAGAAACACCAATCCTGAATAGGACTGCTGCTCAAAAGTAGCAACTTACAAATGATACAGTATTAGAAGAATGTTCTATCAAATGGGATTCTACAACTGCCCCTTTTTTTAAAAAAAGGTTATTGATCATGTATATGAGAAGCAAAGGCAATTGAATTCAGAATTATCAGGTCAAGTGTGGGGATTGAACAAGCCCAAAGTGGTACACAATAAGGACCTCACAATCCAGATGGCATTGTGTCCCCACCACAACCAAAAAGTGGACCAAATGATTGGTTTCAGGACGGGAACAATTGGTATGAATAACAAATCTATATACTTACCATTATATAGGCATTTCGATTTACTGACTTGAGGGTCCAGCCTATGCAGCCCAGGCAGCATTGAGATGAGGACGATGTCATTTTCCCAAAGCAGCTTTCCCGAGCAGAATCAACTAGCTTCAACTTGCGGCGGAGGCATTCTAGTATAAACCGCACCCACTCAACAACAGATACAATAAGTGAACCAAGAGCAACAGATCCCAGGCTGTAACGCAACAGCCGCTTCAGCGAAGAGACAACAGTAACAAATGGTATCTCATGCTGCATCGGAATAGCTTGAATTGTCAGTGTAAGGGGGAATAAACTAATAATTAAATACAGAGTAAATTTGAAGTCTTATTCTGTTATAGTTAAGCTTCTGACTCTTAAGTGCTTACTGATATTTCACCACGTGCCCAGTAGTACGAAGCAACTGATCCGGCAATCACAGTTGAAGAGCATGCGATAAAGAATTGTGTCGCCCAGTAACAGCCAAATAAGTGGAAAAGAATGGCAATGCCAATATGAGGGGTGTAATGGATGCTGTACCCACAACAGTTGTCACAGTTTACTTTGCCCAACTTCAGATCATATGAACAACAATCTGTATTGCAGTCATTTCGGAGAACTTGACCAGAGCTAAAGAGATGGAGTGTAGCAGAAAACCAGAACATATAAAAGATAGCAAGGATAAAGTATGGCACAACTGGGAAAATTATTAGTGCCTGAACTTCACCAATGACCTTTGCAGCAACCTGGAAATAATTTATCGTGGTTAATGCTTAGAAACTATTAGCTATATCACAATACAAGTAGTATTGATGCCACGTGCTTTTGTAACCATGCCACTGCTTATCTAATGTATATCGCAATAGTGAGCTAGTCAAGCTTGAACATCCAATGATCTACTTACCTTCAGGACAGGTGTGGCTATCAGTATACGCTGGATAATAGCTATTGAGGACAGAAAAGCAATGATCATTATTACTGTCATCAGCACTGTAAAAGCATGAAAGTGGCTAATTTCCTGGTAAAATGATGAATGATTAGACAACAAGTAGCTGGATCTTGTAAAAAAATTGACTCAATTGGAGGCACTTACCCGCCCGCTTATGTGGACATATGGATCACTTTCACCAATAACAACCGTTAAGGGATCATTGCCTATCCAGCCAGCTGAATGTATAATATAGCCGGTTAGGAGTAACGTCACATGCATAAGATGTATGTAACATGCCAAATGGCATATAATGGAGTTAGGAATTGGAATAGTAAACTGTACCTTTGATATAACAAAACATAGTAACAGATATTACAAGGGCATTGAAGAACACTACTGTTATCCATGTCATGGCAGCAACAAAATAACGAATCATAAGCAGCCAGATTACTGACAAGAAAAGCGGGAGGATTCCACCACAAACAATTAACACAGGCCAGGACTTCCCAATGTCTGCAACATATCTCTGCAAACAGAAGAAAAGGAAATTAATATCTTAAAATACATAATGGGTCTCAGATCCTATATATATTAGATGCCTCATGAATTTCTTTAAATACAACGAAATAATTATCAATGATGTGGAGGCTCAGCCTAAATAGCTGCTACCAAGTAACAACCTCTTTCAGAACGATCATCAGTGAGGGAATATTCTTTTTTAAGGAACAATAATATTACAATTGCAGTTTAATGCACATTCAGGATTAACTGTGGGAATAATCAGAGCCATTTGTCACTTAATTTCAGTATAAATCATAATTTTTGTGACAGTTAAGTCAATAAAACGGTGCCAGCAAGTTTACAAACCTTCAAGACTGTAGATCTAGAATCAATGGCCTTGTGGATTGTTTTATCTATAAGAATATTTTCATCAATGCTGACACCACCCATCTGCTGCCAATGCTTCAAAGAGACATTGGATGCCCGGGCAATAAATTGGCAGCTCCAATAGACTAGAAAGAAGATTTTAAATTAGTCATCTCATTGTATAAATTTACTACATGAATAAGTAAAACCATTCTATTACTCCATGCTTACAAAAGGGTATCATGAAATGGCTCAGAATGAAAGTTACTGACTTACCATTTACACTTGGAAATATGACAGGGTAGCACGGACCCTGCAGCTGAAGAGAACTGTTTCTCATATCTGGTGTGAGAAACTCAAAATAATCATAGTCCCTGTTGATCCAATCATCAACAGAGAGGCGTATGTCCCCTTCTGGATAATCACAAACAAAGTTCAATCCATCTACTGCTGGAGTGGGGCACTCCATCAGGCAGATGGCTTTGGCATCGGCCAGGTTAACCTTGCTGCTCTTAAGTCCACTTTGGTAGACCTGGTTTGGGTTCATCCAATATCTAACATCGAGCTCATGCAAATCCGGGTCACCGTGCCTGTCGCCACAAGTGTTTCCTTTGTAGTCCAGTTCGTAAGTCAGCCTGCGTGATTAAGCACAGGATGTCATTTCTGTTCATCTAATCTACATGCAGAATCTGCTAATAGTAATATCATTCCTCATAAGGTCTGGTTGACCAATCACTACCTAACAGACCACTGTGCTTTTGGTATCACAGAGAAAGCAAAATAACGGTGGACCAAAGTCACTAAGATGACCCAGAGAATTCCATCTCTGGACCTCAAATGTAGCTGGTTGATCAAAATTGCGGTGTGGTAGTAAAATGATAGATATGTACAAGTTGCAAGAATACTCAAGAAGATCCACAAGACTTACCCCTAAAAACAATTTATTTTCTTTTTAATGTCAGGAACGCATTGTGGTTTCTAAGAGCATACAGCCACAAAGTATCATCTGCTTTTAGCCCAGAGAGCACAATCCCTTTAGCTGTGTTGCAAGGGTTTTAGGTATGGGATACAATTCCGAGGGCCACACAACTCTATTAATAACCACTAAAGGCTCAATTTTCCCGCTGGAAAGTAAAAGGGTCCTCCTTTCTTTACCTAATCGGTTGGAAGACCGAAGCAAGAATAAGATTCGCTCCGCAGTACAAATAACATAGCTGAGAGCTAGACGTTCTATTATTTCATAATAAGCAAGATCCATTCAGCAAATCCTTAAGAGAAGTTCACTGATTGTCCCATACGAGCATCAGAAACAAGCATTTCCCCCAATTATTTGGGTTTAATTGGAGATAGAAGACAGTGAAGATGAAAACGCAAAAAAAAAAAAAAAAGAGTTGAGCAAGATCCACGCGAAAAAGTAGCCAACGAAAATGTGAAGAGTATGCTTTAGGTTCCAAGTAATCCCACAAGAAACACTTGGAAAACACCATCCTTGAAAGATTAGCACCTCAAGAACAGCTAAATATGTACAGCAAAGATCTTTGCTGAGGCATCTTACCACATTGGGTGTCCAAACCCAGCTACAAGAAACCGAAAATTAAGCAACACGCGCAGCACAGATGGGCGAATCTCAACATGTCAAAGTGGTTGGGTGGGTCACCTGAGCGGGTTGCCCTGGTTGAATCCGAAGCTGGAGTTGACAATCATGGCGACCCAGAACGCCGCGAAGAGCACCAGGAACACCAAATCGCGGCACCTGCGGTTGTGCCTGATAATGCCGCCGCCGCCAGCTCCCAGCTCATCTTCTCCGCCGCCGCCACCGGCCGCCGAGGGGTACCGCCCAATGATCGCGCCGAGGGGCCCTCCCATCTTGCCTCGTCCCCTCCCCCTAGCGTGCAGTGGTAGCTTCCGAAGCTCTCTGCTTGGTTGCTCCCTTGCTTCAAATCGATTTGACGCGGGGGCGGCGTTGCGTTGGAGCGATAGGTGGTTTCGGTGTGAGCTAGCGTAGCGGGCGACCGATCGATCTGTGGGAGCAGTGAGGGCGACGGAGCAGGCGGAGTGATGGGTGTGCGAGTGCGATGCTACTTGTGAACAGATCTGGCTTTTTGCGGCCGCCGCTCCTGCCCCCGTCCTGTCCTGCTCCCAGCCCTCTTGCGCTGCTGCTTGCGATTGGATTGCCCAACGAAATGTACTACAGCGTAACTGGCACTGGCCAGTGAGTATACGTACTGTTAACTAGATTTGTTGTTTATCTCGAATAAATAAATATGATATTTTTTATCATCTCTTTAATATAATTTATTATAACGGTATTTTTAAAACAGTTTAACCACATTTGATTTGTTAGTACAAAAATATATACTAAAACTAAAAACTATCGTCTACGATCATAAACAATTAGTCAAAACCGAGAAGAGAAGACACTCATTAAATACGGTCAACGGAGCACCACCACAGTACACGCTCAATGCTGTGGCTGAGATGTACAGCGAAGTAGCTACACAAACAAAGTCGCGCCATTTTGGGTACAAGTTTATGTTCGAAATTTACCACGGGCATACAAGAGATCACACTCGCGTATTTGGGTGGTGCTTTGAGCATTTTACCGGCTTACTGTGCCATTGTTACTGTCCGGAGCAGGGTAAGGGGTTGTCGGTTGCAGCCAAGGCGGATAAAGAAGGCAGGCAGAGGCGAGCACATCCTTTTCTCTCCGCCTTTTGCTAAAGCAGATAGCAGTGTTGCCATTGTTTTTGACTTTGGACTCGGCGTTGGGAGCAGGTAGCAGTGTTATTTTTTTTCCTATTACAAGGATGATGTACACGTACACACATCATATGTACGCATATGAGTGCGTATCTTAGCACATGTCTAGAAAAGGAGATGTCGAGTATAAATCCGTGATATTACAAAATTTCTGCTAAAAACTCGTTCGTGTGTGTGAAGGTAGATATTAAAATTTAAACTCATTCGAGTATAAATCTGTGAACATTCCTTCAACATTCTCTAGAATGATTTGGCACATCACTTGGAGAAGAAAACATAACGCGATGGACGCAGGGAAGCGGAGGAGACGACGCCAATTCTGGACCTGGACGTGCGGTTTTCCGAGGCCGCAAACCGCGGGGGCGTGGCACTAGAAAATGGAGTACGAAGAGATGCACCGTCGCGTCGGGCCGCTCGCCGGCCGGCCCGGTTAAAAAAATACGGCAGGTCCGGCGGTGGCCGTGCTCCTCTCGGCCAGTGTGACGACCCGCACTATTACCAAGGGATAATAATGCTAGTCGACGGATTAGTATTCGTTTTAGCCGATAAAACATCGCTTTAACGAATAGTAATCCCATCAGAATAGCACAGCAGAACAACAATTAAAGGTAACAAAATACATCCATTACCATAGCCACGCAGGGCTAGAGTTTAATATAACCTACTGATCCGGTTATTACAACACTAACCAAAAGTTCAAACGTCCTTCTAATTACACAGGAGACGAGTACAAATACAATATATTGGAAATACGCATATCTAAAGAGTGGAGTCCGAGCGGCTCTTATCTCTCTACTCATCCCAATCATCGTACGAGGGATAACCCCCATACGGCTCCACCTCCGTACCACCGCCCTCCCCTGGGGAGTAGGGCTCCTCCGAACTCGTCTCACCTCCCCCGGTCGAGGTGAATTGGCCATCCTCTAAGAAAGGGGAATAATACAAGGGTGAGTACGGAGTACTCAAAGAAGCTTTATATATATCACAAAATGCATTTCATGCTGTTATCCTGCTTCCCGATCAATCATCCTCATATTCCATCCCAACGTTGCATCCATAAGAAAATAAGGTTTTGAGTTGTGAAAGATTTTGATTTCATTAATTTAAAAGCTACTGAACATTTGTACGAACAGATAAAACTTCCATAAGTTTCCGTAATCTCCTTACCGGAGACAGGCATGAATTCATGATTTATATAGCATTGCGCAAGCTTGTATCACTTTACCCAATATCATTCGATCTTAATGGCTCATGGATTTCGCATTTCTAAGATGCGGTGCGGATCGTAATACGAACTTTGAAACTATCTCGTTATATTATATCTCCACCCGATTACTCGTATTCAGCGATGCGAGGTGAGGTACCACCTCGCCTGCACTGCCCAACGACATAATCTGTTGGTTGGGGTGGTTTTCAACCCATCTCCCAACACTCCATCTGCGTAATATATCGCCTCGCGCACTCCCATCACGACCACTAACCGGTCTCGGGTTATTGCGATTCACGTACTTCGCCGACCACTAACCGGTCTCGGGTGCGAGGTTCGGATCCCCACGGTCACCTTACTCGCACGACACAGGTTCTCCTTTTATTATTACTTACCCATGTGGAGAATATAATAACATTGATAGCACTACTAATTACGTGCTCGTCAGTAGACGAAATGTTGGTCGATACGCTTAGTACGGTCCATTCATACAGATGAAGTTGGTAATTACTTATATCATATTTTATGCAGAGGTCCCTAACTCGCCTCTCATACTGTACCAAGGCAACCTCTCGCCCACCTTGTATTACTCTATACTACGATCATTGCTCAGTCAATCGCGATGCTTCCTCTTTCTTTTTCTTTCTCAATTTATTCTCGATTTAAACATTTGTCATTGACATGCGGGGTGGTATTAAGTTAATAGATAAAATACTTTATTTTATCGAACACACCGATCATATGCTCAAATAATGCTTGCTGTGTTATACAAAGATTTGAATCCATTACTACTCGATATTCTTTCCCGATGGGTTTGGACCGCCTCCTGCAATAATAATGTGCTACTACTTTATTTGCGGTTTGACAAAATGATAATGAGTTATTACAATGCGTCAATCATCGTGAGGCTTCTAGGTTAGGTTTGCTTTGACGTGTGCGATTCCATAGCATCGGTTACTCCCTACGCCGACCCCATTTGATATCGTCTCAAAGCGTACACTTCGAAATTATTAAACCGACACGAAGCAAAAATCTCAATTGGGTTTCAAATGAGTATAAAAATTACCATTATTGTTATGCTACCAAAATTTTAGGTGCAGGTTTCTAAATAAATTTTCTGCTTCATTAATTTCTATCCCCTTTTCTTCCAATTTTTCCCTTCTCTTTTCATTTTCTTTCAAACTCGGCCGGCCTTTTTGGCCCAAAAATATGCCCCAGGCCCACCCTATTTTTTTTCTTTTCCTAATCCTACCTCCTTCCTCCCCTTTGATCCCAGCGCCATGTGCCTTGGCTCCTCTTGCGCCGACTCCTGCGCCGCCTCTCCCCTTGCGCCAACGCCTGCGCCGCCTCTCCCCTTGCGCCGCTCTCTCTCTTTCCCTCCTCTCTCTCTCGCCGCCGCCCTTCTCTCTCTCCGGTGCCGCGCCGCCGCCTCTCCCTCACTCCCTCTCCTGCGCCACCTCTCCCCTCTCCTTTCTCCCGGTCTCTCTCTCTTCTACGCCGCCGCCCCACCTCACCTCTCTCTCTAGCGCCGCCGACCTACTGCGCCACACGCCATCGCGCTACTACCCAATCCGGGGTCTGGGGCCCGGAATCGACCTTACTCCATGCGCGACGACTACTCCGGCGACCGCGCCGCTCCCCCCTTTGGTCCGGCGGCTTGCGCCGCCTCTAGGCGCCGAATCCGTGGCCTACGGCCCGGATCTGGCCCTTTTACACCCGATTAATCCCTCCCCTGCTCCTGTTCTTGCTAATTCCCCAGTGTTCTCCTTCGGTTGCTAATTGTTTTCTTATGCTTACTTTTGATTTTGGCACTGGATGAGAGTTGGCCTAGAGGCATGCTGCTGTGGCTAGGCATAGCGGAGCGCGAAGCGCTGTGCATGCCGGGGGAATGCACAGGGGCTCTCGAGGGCGTGTGCGTAGCTACCGGTAGCGTACCGACGCCGATTTTCAACTACAGTAACCTCTCGTATCTTCTACACCCTTTGTACTGATGGTTGTAATATGGTGTCGGTTCTTGTAATGTGTTTGGTGGTAAGTGCTACACGGTGGATGACTGGTTGGGTACAGAATCTACGAATATACGAGTATGAATGTGTTTTTGTGGCTACCTTTTCCTTGTTGAGTGATTGGGGTTTGGATGAGATGATTGCTGAAGCTGGTGGTCGCTTTCCTGATGGCTTGAGCGTCTCCTGGTCCTAGTGGTGGCTCCTCCTGCTTGGGTGTGTGGTCCTGCTGTCTGGCCCCTTCTTGCTTACTTCCGGTTGGATGATTCTTGGTGGGTTTGTGGATGAAGCAAGGTTTCGGTTTGGGGATGGGGAGACAGAAGGTGACTTCTTCTTTGCTCCTTCTACCTGGTTGTGGTGCTGCTTGCTTTTGTCGTAGTGGCGGTGTTTCTGGAGCTTGTGGTGCTTGGCCTTTGAGCTGGCCGTCTTTGCTCGTGCTATGTGGAGCTCGTGGAGTTCTCGGATAATGGTGTCTTGGCTATTGGCAAAGACGTGTGGGTTTTTATTGGTGCTATGTTGGCTTTGCCGCTAAGGCCGTGAATGGCTTTAGCCGATACCTTCTTTGGTTTATTGGGCGATTGACACTCGTTGAGTTTACTACGGTGTTTGGAATGAAAACAGTTTGTTTACGCCGGTGATGAATCCTAAGGTTGTGAGAGGTGCCGACTAGCCCCGGGACGGTGCGGTATCTCCGTGAACAGAATGCCCCGCCGAGATAACCTCGAGGGCTCACGGCAATCTCTTTTCTCGCCTATTCATTTGCAAATATTTATTCTTTTGTTCGGTCTCTTTTGGTATTTAATCTATTGGTGGTCTCAAATGGAAAGGGTGTGGCTCGACGGCAATTTAATGTATGAGATGCAAAGAGGTGTACTACTGATGTAATCTTGTGTGATGTGTTAGCGGGTGTGTGCAACCAATCTAATGTGTGGATGTATGAAATGGTCCTTGTATGTAATGCAATGCCCACACAGATGTAAGTGCAAAGTTTTAATAAAGCGTAGGATGATTCATAATTAATCTCCCTTGTGTTATTGTAACAACAATATGTGAATGCAATGTTTGATGTATATGCTTGATGTATGAGATGCTCCTCATTTGTAATTAGTTTTCTCTCGATGTAAATGGAAAACTTTAATAAAGATGAAGTTTATTCAAGTGTTTAAATTTCCTATGCTATTGAGTGCAATGGTTGCGGCTTAATCAATTTCTGCGTGATTTACAAACTAATTGACTTTAGTTCCCGCTAACCAATAAACTAATTAACCAAGTAATTACTACTAATTATATTTAATTAACTAATTAAATAACACGGGGTGTTTCAGCCAGCACGCTCCTCCTCCTGACACGGACGCCTCGACTTCTTTCGATCTTCTCTTCAATTTGTAACCACTATAGCCAAAATATCATTCTTGATTACCGATTGGTCAGTGTTTGAGCTTGAATCAAAAAAGATATAGGTTATAGAAGCGGAGGGAATGCTCCCCGATAAGGTTTTGATCCTGTGGAAGTAAACAATGGAAAGAATTTTCTGAGTGGTAGCGATGATGAAATCACAATCTTTTGGGTATACGTAGAGTGTGGATTCAGGCTGCCAGTACATCCGTTCTTGTTGGAGGTTATGGAATTTTACGGAATGGAATTGGTTAATTTGGACCCCAATTCGATCGCTGACTTGAGCATATTCATCCATCTTTGTGAAGCGTATTTAGGAATTACAGCGAATTTGGAACTCCTCATATACTTCTACAAGATGACGGAAAGATCAGAGAAATCGGCAACATCACCAAGAGTTGCTCTCCGCAGCTTCATGGTGGAAAGGCAAGAGAGGCAACTAATTCGCTTAGGCCACGTAACAAATTTTAGTGACGAATTTCAATGGCATGTTACGGAGGCAACTATGAGTTTTATGTTAAATTTTCACATCATTTAAAGTACAAATACTCACTTGAATAAGCTGATAAAGCTACGACATATGCAAAAAAGCGTGTCCTGACTTGTGTAATTGTTCTTGTAGGACACATAACAAATTCCAGTGGCGAATTTGTATGGCATGTTATCGAGAAAATTGTGAGTCTTATGTTGAATTTTTATGTCATTTAGAGTACAAATGCTGGTCTGAATAGGTTAATAGAGTGGAACGGCGTAAGCAAAAGAATGTGCCCCGATGTGCATAAATGTTCCTGTGGGCCTCAAACTCGAAGGTCTCAGCGGTGGATGACGGCAAGCGAGCAAGCTAGTCAACAACTGAACCGGGCAGTGGGAAGGGTGTCAGCGTTGGGTCAGAATAGGGTAACCATTGTGGTAAGGTATAAAAGCATTCGCCAAACACTAGTTTCCTCCAAACAAAAAAGTTTGGCATAATTAGAGGGAAAATTTTTACTGAAGCGAGAACTTTTTTTATGGTACTTTCTGTGGAAAAAATAAGATAGTGCGGTAAAATTCATTCATTCCAAATAGCTAACGTGTATAGAGATTTAATATATCACAAGTCCCCAGGACGTGGAAATTTTGCTTCATTCCCTTGGCTCAAATATTTTCATTAACTTGCAAACATACATAGCACCATATTTTTGCTAGCATTTCAAATTTGAAATTCAAAATTTTAATTTAAGACTTTTTGGATAGATGATAGCAACCATCACACAGTGAACGTTTAACCACGTCTCTTTGACAATAACCTCTGCCAGATGGTTATCTTCTGAAACGACAAAGCGTCTTATAACGCGGGACAATTGTTGACGTTTCATCAACTATATAAAGGATGATGTCAGAGAGGGGGAAGGCAGATCCAAGGGATTTAGGAGAGACTACAAGTCTTTTTCGTATTACTTTGTTGTAATCATCCTTTTTTAGTAATAGTGACACATGACGTAGGGTTGTTATTCTCCAAGAGATGGCTCGAACCTGTATAAAAATTCTCGTGTCTTTTGTATACTCGTAGCCTATCCCCTAAGAGAGTTTCCCTCAAATCCATAGAAATTATACATAAGATCGATATTAAACCATCGACACCTCCACAATGGAAAACGATTGGGGACCACCACCTCGAGAAGGTCGTGCGGTGGACTCAATCTAATCTGGTGGATTGCAGATCGAATGATGAGTGTTATTATTTGCTCCTGGCTTTCTGCCGGAGGCAACCTCATCGACACCCTGACTAGGTGTCGTCTAGCTCCCACTATACCTAGGAATCATTGATGAATAATGGTCACCCATGACCGCATTCAGAGTACTCTGACTCTTGGATAGTGGCACTGTGCTCTTGTCACCATGTTTGCTGGTCAAAAGTACCTAGCTTGCCACATTGCTTGGACATTCCGATGGAGTCAGAACGACCAGTTCCCTTGGTAATGCTAATGAAGGGGGCAATGTGTCTTCTTCCATTTAGTCGATCTTATTGTTCTCAGGGATAGGCGAGTCTGAGATGGAGGATGAGGATGAAGAAGCATCACATTCCATAGTGTAGATGCATGTGTCCATGTTGAGGTTGGCGTAGTCGGCCAAATTGAACTAGTTCTTCTCATCCCAAGTTTCTGCCATGATCGCATGAGCAATATCGATAGAAAAAGAGAGAGGATGATGCTTGCTAATGAAGGATACTTCAGGGAATCAGCACCTTCTTCCCCATGAACGACGCCAGCGGTTGATGATTGAGTTGCCAATCTTATGAATAATATGAGAAAGATGGCTTTGAAAGAACCCTAACTCTAATTACCAACTAAGCAATATAATTAGCAATAATAAAACTTAATAAAGAATCATTACAACAAAGTAATTACAAGATTGAATTACATCCTTTAGATCAATTTCAAATAATAATTACAAGGGAGAATAAAATGAAATAACGAAGAGTTTGTCATCTTATTTGCCCTATCCTCGAATAGATCGCGTTAGTATCCCAAGCCAAACACATGCTTTGCAAGTTATTAGGAAATTTTAGAGGTTCCTCGGCCGCTAGGGCCGATTATTAGCCATCCTAGGTTCCTAGATCGTGGTTGGTGCCTCTCACCCTTAGTGGGCCTTATCATTCAGCAAAGTAAAAGCCCAAAACCCACAGTATTTTTCTCAAACTTACCTCAGCCCATCATACCCTCAACAGTGCACAAACCACCCTCAGGACCTTCAGTCCAAAGCAATAGAAAATCAACACCTAGGGAAGGATAAGATCAAAGCTGCCTAGCTGTGCATAGCTTTGCTCCAGCTCGAGAGGAGGCAGAAACCTCCTCCCTTATAAACCTCAATACCGCCATTCAGCCTCAATGCCCACTACATTCTCCGAAACCACTGATAGCAACCAGCCCAAAGCTCACAAGCACATCCAAGAACACCAGCATTCCCAAGTCAAGCCAACCATTCCCCTGCATTCTTACTTTTGGCCAAAGGCTAGAAAGTTGAGCCACAAACTTTCACCACAGAGCAAGCCGAGAGGAGTGCCGAAGGAGGGGAGTCAGAAAGTAGTGGAAGATAAAGGCAAGCAAGGACCGATGAGCAAGGAGGTCAACAAGGTGGGCCACCATAAGGCGATGCCCCCGACCATGACAAGTCCTGCAAATCGCATCTTCGTCCCCGACCACAACCGCGTGAGGACCACACTACAACCCCACCAACCAAGCACTTTCGATTCTCAGCCCGGCAAGTAAGTAGGCCCACTTTCCCTCCCATTTTCACCCTTCCCTTTTTGGTTTCATCTAGGTTAAGCACACACGATGCTCGGCACTACTCCTCCTTGACTCATCCGACTGTGCCAGGCAGTCGAGCAGGAGGAAAAAGCCCACCTAGCCCAACCGGTGGCTACCACAGCAACTAGCAGCCACCCTAGTGCCATGGAGTGCCCTCGAGCTTGGAGGACTGCACCCGGGCGCAAGAGACCCCAAGCCCAAGTTTTGTCAGCACAACCACTAGGACTTCCCAAAACCCGGTATGGTAAAGTAAGGTGTAAAAATAACAAAGGTATTGAAGTAAAAACCAAAGCAAGGGGAGTTGGGGGCAAGGAATAGGAGATAGAACCATAGAGTAGTCAAGGTAGTAGAGTAGTCGAAGTCTTAGAGCAGCCGAGTAGTCGGAGTAGTAGAGTCACCGAGTAGCCAGGAGCCGTAGGAAAGCCGAGTAGGCGAAGTGGCTGAGTAGTCGGAGTGGTAAAGTCGCCGAGTAGTCGGAGTAGTGGAGTAGCCGAGTAGTCGGTGTAGTAGAATAGGCGTAGCCAAGGTCGAGTAGTAGAAGTCGCGTCATCGAGTCATAGGAGGAGAGCGGCGGTCAAGAAAGCGGAGTAACCGCTAGATTCGGTGAGTAGTCGCTAGATCCGGCCATAGGAGCCTCTATAGTAGTAGATCCGACAAGGGCGAACCGACAGAGGTCAGATACATTCCGATCTAAGCCGAAAAAGGAGTAGCAGCCGACGCCAGGGAATGGCGGAGAAAGAGGAGTAGCAGCCGACGCTAGGGAATGGCGGAGGAAGAGGTGTAGTAGCCGAAGCCAAAGAACGGAAGAGGTAGAGGACCAACGACCGAAGCCGGAGGAGGAGGAGAGTAGCAACCGAGGATCGAGAGTGGTAGAAGGGAGGAGAGTAGCAGTCGGTTAAGTGAAGGCAACTAAAGGGGCGAGGAGTAGGAAGTGTGAGCTAGCGTCGGGAGTATAAGGGCGAGCGGCTTTTCTAGCCGGTGAGTGACCATGGTCATGGGCCAAAAAAAGTTTTTGGGCTGAAAGGCCCTTTTTTTAGAAAATGGCATGTATTTTTTCAAAGAAAAACATATCGTGGTCTAAACGTCTAACTTCCAGAACTAGGGTAAAACTCCACCTAAGTGGGGTAGGAAAAGATTTTTGTAAACTATTAGTACTTAAATAGATAATTTCTTATTGAAGCGCGTATGCCTGCAATGCAAAATTCAAGCAAGCCCAAGTTGAAGTATCATAGCAAGTTGTCGTCGATCCCAGTATTTACCAATACTCAGGCATGCGATTTTTTGACTACAAACATAGCTATGTCAAATGTACCAATTATCCTTTGTATTAGTACAGTATATATGCATCTAAAAATGTTTTTTTGAAAAAGCCAAATCGTTAAAGGTGTTGAGTAAGGCGGAATGAGAAAAGAAAATAGGAGAAAAAGAAAGAGAAAGAAAGACGAGGAGAGGTTTTAAATAGTAGTCCGGCTGAAAGGAGCAGCGGGACTATAAGTATATACAAGGTGGGTAAATGGAACCTTAGAAAAGGTAGAAAGAGGGTAGGCAGAACCCCTTTACATATGGATAATATATAAGAATATACCAAACTCTCACTAAGAATGGGGACCATAAATAAAGTGCCAACCATTTCTCCGTCTTGGACAGGCACAAGATAGTATCCCGTCACATCATTTATCTCTCCACATTGGGTAAGTAATTATGCGTGAGTAAGAGATAAATAAAGCTCAGGACCAGTCTTGCCAATCCGAAGTAAGTCCCAAGACGCTATATGCGTTAGGTGGAATGTTGAGCTGGGAGCTGATGTCAATCAAGCACTATTGGAAGTCGGTAGAGCTCGGGTGAGCGACCTGGTACATCGATGGATAATAGATGGGCTGGAGAATTGAGCAACGTAACTCGGAAAAAAAACTCTGTACTTTGAACTTGATCCCACACCAAAGGAAGTGTGGAAAACCTAGTTCAGATGGTTTAGAGTAGTTATGGGTACAGTGGCACAAACCTGCATAGTGCTAAATAAAATCATGAATTCATGCTAGTTTCTTGGATTGCAGACTATGGTGATCACTAGGGATCTTTTTTTCACCAAGTGAATAGTAGAATTTTATAATTAAAAGATGTCAAATAGTTTATTAAAGCTATTTTTGGATTATCAAATAAATAGAATTGGACTTAAGGACATGGAGAAGCATACAAGTGCATTTTGCTACTATTATGCTTATGAGTACGTTAGTACTCACTTTTGCTATTATTTTCTTTGTTAGACCTCATTCCGACCGAAAATTACTTTGAGCCAGATGAAGGGGCAGCAAGCACTGCAGAGTTCGCGGGAGAGGAGGATGGTGACTACGAGGAGCCAGGGAGATAAACCCCTATACTATGGCTGGGACGAGTAGACAACCCTTTGAGTCGAGCAGGAGAGTCCTAGGGTACTGATCTGTATCTTTTGCCTATCTGTATTTGTAAGTAAGACCCTAACTCTCGTGGCAAGTGATGTAATAAAAGTACAGTCTATATTATTGTTCTATTGCCCGATTCTGGTAAAGACTTATTATTTACGAAAAAGTGTCTTATTGATTAGGCAAATAATAATTCATACGCTTTTGTGCGATTATCCATGGGATAACAACACGGGGCGCCACAGAAACCTTGGAATAGGTTAGCAAGAAGAAGAATATATCTTTATTACTATGAACAGGTTACAAAAAGGGCTTAGAAAAGGGATTTAACTAGCCTTAATCTATATTCTTTCCATTGCTCGGAAGATTTTGATTACCTTTACTTGTTCTCTAGATTGCGGGATTGATCATGTCCATTGTCTTATCTCATTAACCCTTAAATATTGTTGAAGGGGCGCCAGTTATCCATTTAAGAAGACATCTCATTGAATCAACAAGTCCGATCGTAGTGGTGGTTGCTGTCAAAGAGAGGTATGATGATAACCGCTCTTCGGTGGTTGTCATGGGGATAATCGTATAGCACAACTGCAGAAGGAGTCCCCTAGAAGCGGACCCTCATACCAATTCACGAACCGTTTGAGTGGTTTGTTGGTTGGACAGAGTGTACGATAATCCTCCAACCAAGTTAATCGGGAATAACTTTAGAAAACTTACTACCACAGGCCTTAAAGCTTTAATTAAATATTAAAATCGTATTTGAGGAACTATTCAATCTTCGTCAGAAGAGATGTTAGAGAAAGAGAGGAGAGGGTGAAATAATCACTAGTAACGTCAGTCTAGCCAAAACTAGACGGAGAGGTAAAATGATAAATGGACGGATATTTGGATGGTATTAAAAGTGTATCGTCTGTTTCGATGTTATAGTGCTATAGTGAGGATCTTTGGGTGATATAGAACCTATTTTCAAGAAAAATGACCGCTCAGTATGCAATAAGCTAACTCAGTTATAGTAAAATTTTAACTAAAAGTTAAAAGCCATCGCTATTCCAAACATTACCTTAATTTGGACAAGGGAACAGATCTGGGGGCGCTCGTTTTAGCGATGGCTTCGACTTTTAATGAAATTTCATCAGAATGACTTTTTTTATCAGAATCGATTTGGCTTTTTAGGCATAATTAATTTTAAAAAAATGTAAAAATAGAAAAAACATGTTAACCCATTAGGGACAATACAAAGGAATACGGGAAAAAAATACAAAAAAAGCCTAAAATATCTTTTAAAATTTAGAAAAAGACAAAACACTAAATAGCGAAAAAAACAAAAACTAAAAATAGAAACAAAAAAAAGTCGAAACGAGCGGGTAAAAGACTTGCATTGATCGATAAGCCCAAAATGTTTTCCTATCTACCTTAGTACTTCTGGAAGCAGAAGCAAGCAGAGTCCGGAACGACACTCTAATAATGATCGTTGACACGTCATACTACACAGACCAATACCCGTAAACACGTCATAGCCCACTAAGAACCGTACGATCAGCAAAACGGACGGCTCGGATTGCCCAGCCTACTTGCTGCCACGCTTCCGGAGGGACACGTCGGAGACCACCTCCGATTCGTCATCGGTGTTTGTTGCCGTCCCGCCGGCGCGGGTGATGCGCAGCCTATAAATATTGGCGAGACGCCTCCACCTCGTCGTGTCTTGGCAACTGCAACTACTTTGCATATATAGCTCCGAGAAGAGAGGGGATTAAGCTTTCGACGACATGGCTCGTGCGACACTGCTGCTTGGGCTGCTTCTCGCAGGATTGCTTCTCGCGGCCCCGGCGGCGGCTGCGGCGGCAGAGGAGCAGGAGCCGGCGGCCAAAGCCTCCGGGACCGTGATCGGTATCGACCTCGGCACGACCTACTCGTGCGTCGGCGTGTACCGGAACGGCCATGTGGAGATCATCGCCAACGACCAAGGAAACCGCATCACCCCGTCGTGGGTGGCCTTCACCGACACCGAGCGCCTCATCGGCGAGGCCGCCAAGAACCAGGCCGCGGCCAACCCCGAGCGCACCGTCTACGACGCCAAGCGCCTCATCGGAAGACAGTACGTATATGCGCACGATCATTACTGTTTAACCCTGCTCCATTGACGCTCACTGTGCTTGCGCGTATCACGTATCCATAGGTTCAGCGACGTGGAGGTGCAGAAGGACATGAAGCTTCTGCCGTACAAGATCGTGAACAAGCACGGCAAGCCGCACGTCCAGGTGCAGGTGAAGGAAGGTGACGTGAGGTTGTTCAGCCCCGAGGAGATCAGCGCCATGGTTCTCACCAAGATGAAGGAGACTGCCGAGGCCTACATCGGCAAGAAGATCAAGGACGCCGTCGTCACCATCCCGGCCTACTTCAACGACGCGCAGCGCCAGGCCACCAAGGACGCCGGCGTCATCGCTGGCCTCAACGTCATGCGGATCATTAACGAGCCCACCGCCGCCGCTATCGCCTACGGCCTCGACAAGAAGGGAGAGGAGAAGAACATCCTCGTCTTCGACCTCGGCGGCGGCACCTTCGACGTCAGCGTGCTCACCATCGACAACGGCGTCTTCGAGGTCCGCGCCACCAACGGCGACACCCACCTCGGCGGCGAGGATTTCGACCAGCGCATCATGGACTACTTCATCAAGCTCATCAAGCGGAAGCACGGCAAGGACATCAGCGGCAACAACCGCGCGCTGGGGAAGCTGCGCCGGGAGTGCGAGCGCGCCAAGAGGGCGCTCAGCAACCAGCACCAGGTCCGCGTCGAGATCGAGTCGCTGTTCGACGGCGTCGACTTCTCCGAGGCGCTGACAAGGGCCAGGTTCGAAGAACTCAACAACGACCTTTTCCGCAAGACGATGGGGCCGGTGAAGAAGGCCATGGCGGACGCCGGGCTGGAAAAGAACGACATTGACGAGATCGTCCTCGTCGGCGGCAGCACCAGGATCCCCAAGGTGCAGCAGCTCC
This sequence comes from Melocanna baccifera, assembly GCA_036346265.1. Lineage (NCBI taxonomy): Eukaryota > Viridiplantae > Streptophyta > Magnoliopsida > Poales > Poaceae > Melocanna > Melocanna baccifera. Next base: position 646,579 of record CM070685.1, on the reverse strand, counting down.
TCAGGGACTACTTCGATGGCAAGGAGCCCAACAGGGGGGTCAACCCCGACGAGGCGGTAGCCTATGGCGCCGCCGTGCAGGGGAGCATCCTGGCCGGAGAGGTTGACGACAAAACGCGAAGTATGTTTTGCCTCCACTTCATTCACTGGCCTGATTTTGTTTGTTTGTTTGTTTACTGCTCAGGAAGCTTAACTTGATGAAACTAATGCCCGTGCAGATGTGCTGCTCCTTGATGTTACGCCGCTGACGCTCGGTATCGAGACCGCCGGTGGAGTGATGACGAGCCTGATCCCCAAGAACACGATGGTGCCGACGAAGAAGACGCAGGTGTTCACCACCTACCAGGACAAGCAGACCACAGTCACCATTAAGGTGTTCGAGGGTGAGAGGAGCATGACAAAGGACAACAAGCTTCTTGGCAAGTTTGATCTCACCGGAATTGCACCTGCGCCAAGGTTTGTTTCTCCCATAACCTTAATCTGTTTATCTGTCTTGCATACTTCAGTTAGAACAAGTATGTATCTGATGTGATGCAATGCAATGGAACAGGGGCACACCTCAGATCGAGGTCACCTTCGAGGTGGATGTCGATGGCATCCTCCACGTGCAGGCGGCGGACAAGGGCACCGGCAAGTCGGAGAAGATCAAGATCACCAGCGACGATCGCAAGCTTAGCCAAGAAGAGATCGACCGCATGGTCCGCGAGGCGGAGGAGTTCGCCGAGGAAGACAAGAAGGTGAAGGGGAGGGTCGACGCCCGGAACCAGCTGGAGACGTACATCTACAACGTCAAGAGCGCGGTCGACGACAAGCTGGGCGACAAGATGGACGGCGACGAGAAGGAGAGGGTCGAGGAGGCGGTGAGGGAGGCGAGCGAGTGGCTCGACGGCAACCCGGACGCCGAGGAGGAGGACTACGTGGAGAAGCTCAAGGAGTTGGAGGATGTCTGCAACCCTGTCTTCTCGACGGTTTACCAGAGGTCCGGTAGGGAGGATGGCACCGAGGAGGACGACCACGACGAACTTTAGGCTCGTCTTTTGTTCTTAGCTTAGTAACATTAGAATTCGCTACGTACTTCGCTCTAGTTCGGTGTTTGACTAGTTGATTACAATATCATGCTTTGGCAAGATAGGAGGCCAACAGACTTGATTAACCGTGTATCATATGGAATACCTTTTTCTAGCCAACCGTTGGTATGCAGCACAAATACACTAATTAATACGGTGTAAACTGTATAAAGCAATACTACAAAATATCTCCCTGCACTAATACTGCAACATCTTTTGGGTTTTGACAACGATATATTCGATGAGGTTGATAAACAGCTCATCTGATTGAGCTAATGTAGGACGGTGTGTTTCTTTGTAGTAGACGTCAACAGATGTCGAGTGCATCGTCTTGTCAGTTTGCCGGCGTCATAAAAGACCAGGTCGAAGAGCATAAGTCCCGTGCTGTGTTCCCATCCTCATCCTTGGTTTGAAGATCAGCGTGATGCTTGACAAGCAATTCAGCAATATCTTCTCTCTCGCATAGAACAGCATAGTGAAGTGCCGTTTGTCCTTCATTGTCCTGAATAGGGACGAGACAAACAAAGTTCAGTTCATTGAGTTCGTAATAATGCTTAAATGTCCTGAATAGGGACGAGACAAACAAAGTTCAGTTCATTGTCCTGAATAGGTTACGTCTGCACTCTGCAACTCTATGATACCTAATGATCCAATTTATCAACACAAGAATTCTAGAATGAAATGAGTAAAGCACACATTTATCAACACGAGAATTCTAGAATGCAATGAGTAAAGCGCGCACACACACACAATAAACAAAACAAAACAAAATACAGATACCTGAGCATTCACGTCCGCATCTGCATTGACAAGAATCTCAACAGCACTTAGATGGCCACGGTCAACAGCCCAGTGCAATGGAGTCCTCCCTTCACTATCTGAAACCATCATAAACCAAACTATGTTTAATTGAGTTATGCTACAAAGAAAACATAAGCATGGATAGTCTACAAACACAAACCTCTCAAATTGACTTCTATACCAGCAGCCAGATGCTTCTCTACATCATCACTCGCTCCTTCCCTTGCTGAAACATGGATGTCACCAAGTTCTCTGCAGGTACAGATAAGTTCATTGTAATAATGGAAACAATGATACAGGTAAAGTATTAGATGGCTGGATAAATAAGGCTTAACAGCACCAACATAGAGATAATTAGCTGCATGTTAAACTAAACAATGAATCATGTCACTTCTATTTGCTATGATTTATCAGTCAACAAAAGAAATACAGTACAACACTATGTGAACTTGATCCCACACCAACAAGGCAAAATTAACGCAAAACAACAAAGGCAAAGATATCCTTGAGGTAAAAAACTCACGATTCATTTCCTTGATCTTCCTCGTACATTAAACTGCTAAATACAGGTCCCATTGGTCCCTTTGAACCAGAAGCAGACATTGTGCTATCTTCATCTTTCTTTTTCTGAAATCATGTCAAACAGGTTATCAAATAGAGGCGGCACAGTGGTGGGGATTCCTATACAAATGCTAGCAAATGTGTGGTTAATGAGGACATAGAAAGATTACTGCGCTCGAACCAACAGCCCAGGTAGGGAATAGCTCATCAACAATTGTAATGTACTCCTGCATAGCTTCTTCTGTAGGCATAGCACCCAATTTATGCCAAGCATTCCTTGCATATTCACGTCACACAAATGCTCAACCGGTAAGTATACTTGGTAACCTGAATTGCTTTTTCCAAATTGATAAGGACAGACAAAGCAAAAGTGAAAGAAGTCTACTGCTAATATAAGTTCACTGCCAATAGTAGACATCTGAGTCCCGGTACACATATTTGAAAATCCAGATACTCATATTTGAAAATCCAGAGCACCAAAGGGCATCTTCAAAATGAAAAAATGTAAGCCATACACAGCTATGCAGCATGATCACCAGTGCCATTCATGGATATGGATTATAGAGCATGAACATTGAACCAAAGTACCTAGATGTTCAGGCAACAGAGCACAAACAAACATTGCAAAAATACAATCAATTAGCAGCACCGTAACAAACTAGACTAAATAACGCATGAGATCCAATACAATATTCCAATCATCCAAATATCAGTGTATCATATGAGGTTCACTTCCTATGCACCAAACCTAGAAACCTAGTTGCAATATCACCAATTCTAAGTTTGTAACAAGAATTGTAGCTAAAAAGTTAGCATAAAGCAATACACTTGATGATACGAAGTTATGAACAACCCCTCCTAGTCAGTGCAAAGATAAATAACACCAGAATCTACATCTGATCAGCAATTTCCGCAGTAAAAGAAGCTAAATTTAGATATCGATCAAATCCAATCCATTTCCTAAACCCTGGTCCCAAAACAGTAAGGCTAAACCCAACTCTAACAGAAGACCGAACCAAGTCCCCACAAATTTAGCAAGACGAGGGGTGGAATCTACCACTTGGCGCGGGCCTTGAGCTTGAGGGCGGACGGCTGCGGCGCGGTGCAGGGCCCCTCGGTGGCGATCTTGTAGAGGCCGTAGAGCCTCAGCTGCGCCTCCTCCGGGACGCTCGTGCCGGATGCAGCCGAGGCCGCGACGAAGGCGGAGGCGGCGCTGAACTCCTCGTCGAGCTCCGTGCTCTCTACGCCCTCCCAATCGCTGTCGCTGCCGTCGCTGGTGCCGTCTTGGCTGTCGCGGGAGGTAGGTGGTGGGGCTGCGGGAGTGGGGGTGGCCGGAGGAGCAGGGGAGGAACGGGAGGAGATGGGAGAAGTGGGAGGGGAGCGGGTGATGCGGAGGTTGTCCTCCTTGAAGGCGATGACTATGGAGATGAGCTTGGCAACGAGGAAGGCGAAGAGGAGGCCGATGACCGCCGCCTGGGCCAGCTCCTGCCAGTCCCCGCCCATGGCCGACGCCGACGAGGTCGTAACCTCTAGATGCGGAGGTTGGGGGAGAGGAGAGGAGAGGAGGAAGGGGAGAAGAGGTGGAGCAGTAAACCCTGTCTGATCGACTGATCCCAACAATAGTGGGCCCTTGGCCTAGCTTGCTAGTGAAGAGACCGGGCCGGGCCGAGCACTAGGTTTGTGCCGCGCAGCACAACAGCACGTGCAGACCATTAGATCGCAAACGGCCAGCCTAGAAATAATAGACACATTCTTTTGCGCTATGACCTCTAATTTTATCAGTATTTTTTTAAAACAGTGATGAATGATGAAGATATCGATAAGAACTGCACACATAGTTTTGATAGAAGCCACGACAAGAGAGGGGCGGCAAATGAGCGGGGCCTAAAAAGATGATGAATGATGAATGTAGGGATGGGGTGTCCATATCCAAGCATACAAGGGGAGGAGGGAGGAGCGTTGGTAGAAAAATGGAGAGGACGAGGATGGCGAGCGGTGGTGCGAATACGAAGGGAGGAGGAGAAGAAGTGGTGCGAATGTGAGGGGAGGAGGGAGAAGCATCAGCGGCGGCTAGAATAAGGGTGCGGATGAGGACGGCGAGTGGCGGAAGTGAATTAGGATGTGGGGAGCCAGCCTCTTGGGGTGAGGTGAGGCAAAGGGTTGGTCATGGTAGCGCCCAAGGAGCGCGGTAGCATCCCCGACTAGGGATTGGATTTTGGGTCGGAAGGGAAGGAGTGAGGTGAATCGGGACAGTTGGTGGCATTTGATTTTGCGGAGGATAGAGGTGTGGCGACAACGAGTGCAAATGCGAAGGCAGAAGGTTGAACGTCCAAGAGATTTGTGTAGCAGAGTGGAGAGGAATGAGGAGCAGGCAGGGTGGGGAGGGAGAGTGAGAGGTCCATAAGTCGGCATGGTGTTTTATGTGAGAGGAAGGGAATGACGGATGAACCATCCATAGTAAACCACTACCAACTCTTTTTTTAGGTAGTAGAGTAGAGATATGCATTGATGATTGGATACAAACATGATAGCAAAGACAAAGGTGATGATGTAGCACTCTCTAATATTTTATTTTATACTCAACTTTAATATATATACATATATGGGTATAAATAACAGGGAACCATGGTGCCTGAACGCCCGAACCATCGCCGTTCGATAGCTTTAGAAATCGCGAAAATCAAGGCGGGTATTCATCGACGAAAGAGGATGCAGCCAGTTCTGTCATTTGCACGCACGGCTTACCATATCATTTGCATGACGTTGGTTACTTTCCATGTTATTAGCACGTAGATATTTCCATCTTATTTGCATACCGATCTTTCCAATTAAATGAGAATTTTGGCCTGGCAGGTGAGGGATTGCTTCCATGAATAATCAACTGTACAGATAATTATGCATTATTTTGGTAATTATTTGAACTAGGCAATTTGTTTCCTCTTTACAGTGGAAGCATGCTCCACTGTCCCTTGCTGCAGACTGCACTGTCTATGTTTTTTACATGAGACTATTTTTTTTTTGAAGGAATACAGGAGTCTTTTAATTTCCACTGTAACAAAACACGAAGCTAACTGTGCAGAAAGTTTTAGTGATATTCACATGAGGTCAGCAACTTCTCGTGTACGAAAAATTGAGGGACACACAGCTCTGCGGCATAAACTGAAGAAAGGTAAGATATCTAAAAGTCAAAGTGAATCGCTAGCTTGCCTATTTGTAAACTTGAAGCACAATGTTGGAAACGTGCACATAGACAAACAGTAGAATGCATGGGAAGCACAAGCAGAAGACGATATATATGTGATGCGTTGTCCATGTAAACAATCAAGTTAACCATCAGAAGAGCCACACTAGTTCTACACATGTATATAGTCTGGTTCAGATCAGGAGAAATGTGTCGATTCCAAAAGTTTATTGGAGGGCAGTGATACGACTGGTAACCACCATTTACTGGAATTTTTTTTTCAATGAAAATTATAAATTGAATTTTGAATTTTTTGTTTATTTTGAATTTTTTTAAATGAATTTTGATGAATCAAAAAAATTATCGGTATAAAATTTTACCGGTATTCACCGATAAGACCGGTAACCGTGGTGAAATTTTGACGATAGAAACTTCCCTGGTTCAGATAGGTGGTGATCCCAACATCATGTGGCCATCCACAAGAAGAACGAAGGCATAGCTAGTGATAATAATAACTAATTAAAAAACACAGCACCTATAACATAGAACTTATGGGGCAGCTAATACTAATTTACAACACAAGTTCCTGTATGCATGTTGAACACGAGAATGACGAGAAGCCTTGTTTCGATCAGTCCTCGCTTCAGGTAAATCTGCAGCTTTCATAACCTGCCACGGAAAATGTCATCATGTGCAAATACACGATATATAGAGTTGACCAAAAGAAAAAATCGTACCTGGATCAACAGTAGTAACAACGCCAGTCTGACCGAAGTCGCAGTCAAAAGCATGTTGACCGTTAGACTGGAAGTAGAGGTTCATGGCGTAGGCCGCATGGGCTTGCACGGTGTCCGGCTCGTAGCACATGCCGCCCGGCCGTATCGCGCCGCAGTCGATGCCCCTGCCCGCAGACGAAGTCTATGTTCTCCTGCAGCACCATCTCGTCCGCCGCCGGCTTCGGCACGCACCATTGCCGCACCTCCACCGCTCTCGAGTCCGGCGCCGGTGCCACCTTCGCGATCACCGGCCCAACGGTCTGCATGCACGTAACTTGTCACGGCGACTAACGAGTGTGAATGGAGCCAACATTTAATGGTAATACCTCCGGAACGGTGAGGATGCCGACGTCGTAGACCGGCGTCATGTCGGCGCGGAACAGGCCGAAGTTCCTCTCGGACACTGGACCGGGCTTGAGATTCTCGTCGAAGAGGGAGAAGATAGACACCTCGAAGGTGCGATTCGGCATGAGCGGCGTGCCCACGCCGGACCCGAGGTGCCGGATGGCGTTCTTGTTGTAGTCCCGCGCGAGGTCCGCGCCCACGCCGACCTCCCAGTCCTCCCCTGCCGACGGCCACCCGGTCTCGGCCACAACGACGTCGACGTCTCCGAAGCCGAGTCGTCTCATGGCCGAGTGAACGGCGTCGAGCTGCGCGTCCAGCATATTGCTGTACAGCAGCCCGGTGCCCTTGTCCATGACGCCGGAGTTCACCCGGAACAGCGCGTAGTCCAGCGTGTCGTTGGTGAGGCCGTAGAACGGGTACGCGTTCACCATGAACGGCGCGCCCGTCGCGCGCAGGAAGCTGAGGAGTGGTTTGACGATGGCGGCGTCGTAGCCATCGCGGAACCGCCCGGCGGACGGCGGCGTGGACTCGGCCAGGATGCCGAGGGAGTGCGGGGTGGAGACCTTGATCCGGTGGTGCAGGGACACGGTGACTAGCGCCGTGTGCAGGTTCTGCATGGCCGGCACAAGGCTGAGGAGCAGCGACCGCTTGGCCTGCGAGATCACCTCGTTGCCCACGAGGATCCTCGATATGTTGGTGGCCTCGGCGTAGGGCGCGACATTGGCGCGCACCCACTGCTGCGCGAACCCGAGGTTGGCGAGGCGCGGGACGAGGCCGTTCGGGACGGTCACGTCCACGGCGAGGCCGGTGTTGGCGAAGGCCTGCAAGGCGAGCGGGTCGGCGTCGAAGAGCCTCACGCGGTCGACGATCGTGTCGCGGGCTAGGAACCGCGCGACGTCGGCCGGTGGCGGGAGGCTCGTCGCCCGCGTGCCGTAGTTGACACCAACGCCGGCTGCATCCGCGACCGTGATCGACAGGAGGATCAGAATGGATCCGAGCATCGTCGACTACTTCGTTAATAGCAGTGAGTAGTAGAGTGATGTTTGGAGATGTGTTTACAGAGAATGGCACCGACTGCCTATGCTGCTATAGCACTTGCGTGCTCATTCTTTTCTGGTCTATGACTTAAGATTATTGTTCTAGCCTGTAATAAGGCAAAGTTTCCCTGCAACTCAAAGGGATTCTTTTCTTTGGCTTTGAGCTATATGTTTGTGCTCGGCAATATTCATGAACTTGTTCTTTTCTTGCCCCTTTCTGTTCTTGCTTGCGAGCTTTGTCCCTTTCTTCACAAACACTTCTACTGCAGACTGACTACTCCAAAAGAAGCTCAAAATATTGTTTTTAAAAAAATTTGGATGGGTCAACTTGTTGCAATGCAAACATAGCACCCCCAGTTCCCCACACTGCACTCGTTCGGCAAGTAGGGAGCCCTTCGAGAAAGATTAAGATCAATGAAGGCATGTCGCTCGCAAGCATAGTAGTATGAATAAATACATTTATAGTCAACCACTAGATTGTGTATGGTACAAGGGGATTCCCATCAAATCAACTTGCACTGATCACAGTGAACAGCTCCGAGCTTGCTGATTTCCCAACTCTATGGGATATCGGCATTCCAGCTTGTTCCATAGAAACCCCAAATACACAGAAGGAATTTCTAGTCTTTATACACACAAATGAGGGAAATCAACCAATGTGTGGATGTCACGTTTTCAACTCAACATGAAGTTAATTTTCCCTTCATTTAAAGAATCTGCCACTCCTCTTCTCCTGTTTCGCCAGAGCCATCAAGGTCCTCCACGTTGATGCTGTCCGCCATGCTATCGCCAGAATTACCCAATCCATCGTCCTGGTTATACATTTGTTTCAATGGTTGAACTGACTGCACAACAGTAAAGAGTGGCGCTCCATTCGCCTTTTCTACCAACTCAGAGGCCCGAGAACAGAAATCATCAAAGTCATCTACATAGAAGAGGTAAAAAAAGAACATCAAGATTAGAGTAAACTTAAATGATAACCCAACAGGCGTCTCAGAAACAACAGTTCACCTTTGTCACGGCAGTAAAAACCAATAGCCAGGGATGGATCTATCAGGTCCATAGCCAAATCTCGGACAGTGCTGTCCAAGTGCAGATACATGAATAAGAGTTTCATCACTTAAACATGCAAAGGAGAAAGAATATTTGGTTCCATTCACCAGACTGTAATCACAATGTGCACATACCTGCAGTGGTACGAGGAAGTGTCAGCATCCAATTTATCTGATGCTATGTTAACTGCCTGAGATTTAGAGAGCACCTCAATATTACCATCGTAGTTCAAAAATCAAATGCTTCCCAATCAATGCATTGATAAATACATTATGTATGTACTTCGATATGAATGACAACCAAAAATCATATTTACAATTTCCAAGCAAACGAGAATACAGAAATAGACAGGTCATTTATGTTATCAGGTATAACTTGTAGTCTCATGAAACTGGGGTGCTTCAGGCAAAAATCAACATGATGTACAATGAACTAGATACCTAAGAGCAGACCCCAGACCAAAAAAAGAGCACATGTTTGCAACACAGTGAAAATAGCTCTCAGACAGCCCGTCGTAACCTTTTCGCCCCCTTTTGACACCTGCCTTACTGTTTTTCCAACAGAGAAAGAGGTGATCACTAAGTTAATTTTTCATACAGTGAAAACAACCATTATTGTTTGTGCCTGCAGAATTCTTGGGACATTTTGAACCTAAATCAGGTATTGGTACAGTTTGAGTTCTAACACAATGCAAGTAATTCTGGAGCATGCCAAAATAAAATCAACAAATGGCTCTTGCAGAGGTTCACAAAACATGCAACGAAATAACCAGCCATGATGCCTACCAACATCTAGTCTGTAATGTAAACCACAAGAGAGATACAAATGCAAGTGGTGGCTGACTGGCTGCATTCTTTGAATGGGATTATGGAGTTTAGCTTAAAGGTACCAATTCTATCAGTGAGTGATAATTGAATACTCTAATTACATCAACATATATGAGAGGTCATATCATGCACTCATTATGGAATATGGAACATATTGCTTAACTTGCTGAAGCTAGAAAACTAAAACACTTGCAGAAAAGATGTCTGTATACACTACAAAATAAAAGTAAGAATGCAATATTACCATCTGAACATCATGGGGATACACTACAAAATAAAAGTAAGAATGCAGTCTTACCGTCTGAACATCATGGGGATCTAGGTAGATCGCCCTATCATCCTGTACCCCAGCAATGTAAGTTGATGTTCCAGGTTTTCCACCTAAAATGCCCAAACTTTGAGGAAATGTGAATGTCTCCTTTAGTAGTGGGATGTACCTGATAGTAAGTCCAACGCCAGGAATTGTTAGAAGCTTCGAATAGTCCTAGATTACTTTCAAGAGCAATGTATGACACATCAACCAATCAGAAGAAACATCAATTGTTCAAGGGCATCCCTATTAGCCAAATTGATGGCTGCCGTGGATAAGATTGGTTTGCCTCTTTCTGAAAAAGATCATGAAAACTACCCACCTGGTCAGGGCTAAAATAACACAATGGATCTTGTTGTGTATTTTGAAAATAATAGCATGTGAATTAAGTACGACTGTAGGCCCCAAGCCCCTTCGCTATCCTATAGGTTTACAGCACAGGAGTAGAAAAAACTAACTTAGGATGACTCTTAAATCAGATAACCTCCATATGAAGTCCCCCAAAGCATGAAAATTAGTAGCCTGCTGATTACCTTGGATTAATTTTATCAAGGCCAAGAACCAGAGGAACCAACAAAAGAATAGATGACAATGCTGATTGACCTTTGTTGACATCATAGCAAAGCTGAGCAGCAACATCAATACAAACAACTGGAGCACCACCTGTTTCACCATCTTCATCACCCGAAACAACATAAAGAGCCATAGGAAAACTTTCATTCCCGTGTACAACTTCAGGTTGCTCTCTATTTGTGCGGATAAGGGTTTGCCAAGCCCGGCACATAGCATATGGACCCACCCATGATCCAGCAGCCAGACCATAACAATTTCCAGCTTTAAGTAAATTGTGAATCGAGAAAGCACAAGCTTCAGAATCACCAAACAAGTGTAAGATCCCTATATATTCTGGGTTATATGGCTGCATATGAACATTTGACCATTATAAGCAACCCTACATTAAGAATTAAAAGAGCTCCATCACCTACTATAACTGAACAGAAATACGTCATCTATCTTCATGTTGTCAACAACTCTAACAGATCAGAATAGGCAATGTATTTCACCTTCTGTGAGGGCTTTCTCCAAGACCTTCCAAGATGGTGGAAAATCAGTGCCTGCAAAAATTTGTCGAAAGGCCAAATTTGTTACAGCTTTAGTAGCCAACAAGACAATAGTCTAAAATAAATAAAAGTGAATAAGCACCTGAGCAAACAGCATCTGACTGCTTCTAACCATGCAGCCCCAGTTTACATCACTAGTGAACTTGGAATCAGTTATGGCATCAAAACCTGTGACAAAAGGGTCATATCAACAGCTCATCACTGATGTCAACCATTAATTGTTTTAGCAGGCATATGGTTCTGCAAACAAGAACCAACCTTTTCGGTAGGTGATCCATATCCTCGATGAGAAATCTTGTAAAAACGCAGCATACCCGCTGTTGGAGTCCGAGTCGCTGGATGACTCATCAGATGACATCTTGTAGCATTTGCCAAGGAACCACACATCGCTGGAGGCCAGAACCTTGGTGCATCCCAGTAAACGCCACATCGAGCCACTACCCACCATCCTCCTCAAAACCCTCGACCAACCATAGGATCCAGAGGAGGAATTTGGCGACTTCTTCCCACACGTCAGCAACGAATCCCGGTGCGCCTCAAAGACGGTGAAAGGTGGCTTGAAAACGCTAGACGGGATGGAGGCCTTGGACTGTTTCGAGCTGCTATCCTTCTTCTGATCCGAGATAGAAGAAGCTTCAGCGTCTCCCTAGCACGATGAGTCGGACGGCGGTGCTGCACCCCTCTCAGGCAAGCTCGTCATCACCTAACGCGGCATGTGTGCGTACGGTACTCGCAATGTCCTAGTAAAGCAATCAATTTTCGATCAGGTCTCGAAATTGTAACCTATCACTTAGAATTTGGTCAGAGCAGAGCTAATGTAAAAACCAGACAGGGCGAAGATTACACAAGGCATAGCTTACAGAAGAGGGCCATGGGGGAGGGAGGGGTTGGCTTACCCGCCGGTGAGCCAAGAGAGAAAGGCGTCGGGTGGAGGCCGACGGCGTGGGACGCGCAGTGGAGCAGGAGAGGCGACGGCGACGGGAGAGGACGCGAGGGAGATGGGAGGGGGAAGGGTAGAGGTGGCGCGGCGGAGGCGGGGAGGAAGGGAGAGATGGAGACGGCCAAGCGAGTCTCGGAGGAGGGCGGGTAGGCGCGTTTGGACGGGCCCACAGGTCAGTGGCACACCTCAAGAGGCGCAAATCCAATGTGTTGGTATTGGTTTGGTGGTGCGTGCGTGCGTGCGCGTTGGCCGATGCATCGATGGATTGTTTGCTGGGTTGGATCACGGTGGATTGGCAGCAGCGGAATCTGTTCGTTGCTTTTACGCGCAAGCAAAAACAAGATTAAAAAAAAGATAGCCATCTTGCGCGTAAATTGCATCAAGGAGGCTAACTCTTTGGTCCTGCGTATTTCCTTTTCTTGGTAAGCTGATACGGAGAGAGACTCCTAAAAACAATCAAACCGTTGGCTGGTTCTCGATCGGTTTGATAAAGATAAGAGAATATTTTTCAACTATGTACGCAATCAAAATAAATAAAAATCTCAATATTGCATAATAAAATCGAAATATTGCATATATGATATTAAAATACTGCACATATGAAATAGAAAAAGTTGCACACATCAAATCAAATAAAAATACTAATGTTTCACACACGAAATGTTGCGTATATAAAATCAAAATGTTGTACATATGAAATAGAAAAATTTGCACACATGAAGTCAAATAAAAATCTCAATGTTGCACACATGAAATTGAAATATTGCATACATGAAATTGAAATGTTCGAACAAAAAACAAAGAACGGCGTGAGTATTCCCATCCGTAATATTTTTTGTCTATGCCTGCAACATCTGTCGGCCATATATGTAATAAAAAACAAAGAACGATGTGAATATTTCATCGTACGCTCTGATGTAATATTCTTAGATAATATGTGCAACAATTTTAATAATCGTTCATAACAAAAATGTGTAATACAAAAGTCAATGTTACATATACGAAATAAAAAATATTGCAACAAAAACATGGACTAAGAATATTACAAACATGGATGAAAAATATTACAAATATACTATTAAAAAATACTCTCTATTATATGCCACTGAATAGCACCAAAATTCAGTTATATATCATTGCCATCAGTTAGGGTATATTTGCCCCTAGAAAAAGATGATTTTGCCTTCGGTTCAAATCTGTTTCTATGATAAAAATTAAATATAGGGTAAATTGGCTTAGACAAAAATACTGAATTTTTTATGGGTCATTGGGGCAATATACATTTCAAATATAAAATTTTGTGAAGTGACTCTTCCATTTGTTCTATTTTTGAAATTCAAATCCAAAATCAGCCTATTTGATCTATTTTTTAAAGTGGGACAAATTCACAGTAGAAAAATGGAAAATCATATTTTTAGGAGCTATGTGACATCTTAGGAGCATGTGACAATTTGTTTTCAAATTTTTAAACCACATTTAGTCTCTGTTTGTAAATAGTAGCCTTTATTAATATTTAAATTAAAATCTAAAAAAATTTCTTTGAATAGTGCCTTAATTGTTTCCTAGTTCACTGACAAATTGAACAACACTTCTATGAATTTTTATAATTTTTAAAGGTTATTTGCTATTTTAAATAAATTGGGTCTTCGACCTTATTGGGGAAGGGTCCCCACGCTATCTCGAGCCCACAACCACCTCGGAGCGGCGGTGCTTATTGGATGGTCTACCCTGAGCCAAGTTCAAAACCAACCTTGGATTGAGTACGCGGGATCGACCCTCGGAGAGTCCGAGGCCAACCCCGGGCGGAGTATGCAGGATCGGCCTCGGAGGCGTCCGAGATCGACCCTGAGCAAGGTGTGCAAGGTTGACCCGAGGAGGACCCTAGGCTAACCCCAGGTCGACTCTGGGTGAAGTACGTAAGGTCGGGTGAAGTACGCAAGGTCAACCTGAGGAGGACCCCGAGCCGACTCTAGGCAAAGTACGCAAGGTCGAGTGAAATACGCAAGGTCGACCCGAGGAGGACCCTAGGCCGACTCTAGACAAAGTACACAGGGTCGGACGAAGTGCGCAATGTCGACTCAAGGAGAACCCCGAACGAAATACGCAAGGTCAGACGAAGTGCGTAAGGTCGATCCGAAAAGGACCCCGGGCCAACCTCAAGGTCGAGGACCCCGGGCCAACCTCGGGGTCTCGGACCCGCGAGGCCGCGCGGAGCAAATGACCGAAAATGCCCTCAGGAGTATTTCAAACCCTAAGAGCAAAGCTGTAAGTACGCAGGCCATCCCTTCTCCCCCTATAAATAGAACCCCTTGTAATGGGAGAACAGGGGGCCACTCTTGTAATCCTAATATATTTTTCTTGAACACTTAGCGGTGGAGACACTTCGAGGTCTTTTTATGGTGATTGTGCTACTTCAAAGTCCCTTCGTACCCGCGGCGGTCTTAGTATTTGACCAGGGGTGCTTACAAATATACTGTCCAGACGTGTACCGATGACAGGCCTTTTGGTAGGGGTATTTTGGTCTTTTTTTCAAAATATAATGATCTCCTCTAACAATCAATTAACGGCAGTGTCATATAATTAAATTTAAATTTTGATGCTATTGAGTGGTATATAATAGAGAGAGTATTTTTCAATGATATTTTGTAGAAACAGACACTATTTAATGGCATATAATTAATTATCTGTAACAAATAGCATGGCTAACATTTCAGAAAATAATAATACGCCAACATGCAAGGCATATCCATTGCTTTACCTTAACACATCAAGATAGCATTAACTTCAAAAACTCAAGTTGTCATCAGTAGGCATCATAAACAACCATGCAAAGATGCCATATAATACAGGTAAACATTATAATTACACTGACATTGATTTCCTTTTGCCACCCATCTCAACAACCCGAGTCGAAGCATTTAACTAAGCCAATCATATTAGGAACTTAGGATGTGGTAAGCAGAGTCTATTCCTAGAAAAAACAAAAGAAAACTACTGACGAGTAAATCCTAAAAGGCGAAGTAGCTTAGGTAGATCCTGCCATGTTTGATCAAACCATAACTTCATAAGCGGCCTGAAGCTGATGGTGTCAGACAATTTAACGTCTTTTCTGGCTGCCTCCTGACTGCGCCAAATGAACCTTTGAACAAGCTTGAGAAGGGTTCATCGTAGTGGCATCTTTCTTGGCGACAACATGGGGCTCGAAGCCAGGTGGACCAGCCCAACCAACTGACTGAGAATGATCAGCAACACGGTTTGACAGAGAAGAACAATCTTTCTCAGCAACTGAACTGACTGATTTAGATCCGGGCAGGCCTTCCTGCTGAGTTGTTTGAGCAGCAGCATCAGTTGCAGATGCAGTGCCTTGTCCCTGGTTCTCAGCTGATGTGGTATTCCAACATGATGCAGATTCAGCATAATAGTACGGCGAATATGATGCCGGTATTCCAACAGCCGTCATTGAGGGGTCAGGGGATGTGAAGTGGGAGTAGAAATGCGCCATGTAGCTGCTCATAGCACTCGGTTGAACACCAGCTATTCTAACCTCCAATATATGACCCTCCAGTGGGTAACCATTCATGTGAGTGATCGCCACAGCAGCAGAGTAAGGGTCAGCAAATCTGACAAATCCAAATCCCTTGCTCACACCAGTGTATCTATCAACAAATACTTTCGCTTGAGTGATTTGGCCGCATGGCAGAAAAATTTCAATCAGCTTTTCAGTGGTAACATAGTACGGGAGGTGGCACACATATAGGTTGGTCATGTCAATTTGCCTCTGTTCATTGCCAGTCATCTGTAGTGTTGGAGCATTTGTGGCTGCATCGGATTTCGCAGGAAGCCCTGCTACACTGACAACCAGGGTGCTTCCTCCAATCTGGTAACCATCCATATGATCAATTGCAGCAGCAGCAGATGAAGGATTGTCATACCTAACCATGCCATACCCATGAAATTTAAACATTCTAGCTTGAACAATTTGCCCAAATGGGCGGAAAAGTTTGACAAGCTGATCGCCAGTTATAGTTGATGGAACCCTGCCTACATACACATTGGCCAAGTCAATTTCTTTCATGGGCTTGCCAGCTGACTGTGATAAAGCATGCTCTGCTGCATTGGTTGGGCAAGGTTCAGGTTCTGATCTCCTGACTACAAGCCTCTTTCCTTCAATCAGGTACCCATCCATGCATTTGACAGCCGTGATTGCTGAGGATACATCTGCATACCACACTAGACTATACTCCAGATTCATCAGGACTCTGCTGATCTGACCAAAGGGCATGAAAAGGTTAACCAGCTTATCAGCGGTCATGGACTGTGGAAGGTTAGCGATGTACAGTCTAGACTTGTTGATTTCTGGAGAGGGCTTTGTTATTGAATGTGGTGAGTCCTGTACAGCTGAGCTGGATGCTGATGGGGAAAGCCCTGCAACTCTGACCATTATTGCCTCCCCTTCAATCAGTGCTCCATTCATTAATGCAATAGCCTCAGATGCAGATTGAGAATCAGCAAATTTGACGAAGCCATATCCTTTACCTGAATTAGTGGCTTGGTCTTCTAGCACTCTTGCATGGGTGATCTTACCAAATGGCAGGAAAAGCTCAACCAACTTATTGGTGTCAATGGACGGCGGAATGTTACAGACATACACATTAGCCATGTCGACTTCCTTGATGGTTCTGGTATCGACATGTGCTTCCACAGCTGAATTTGACGGTGTTGGAGGTATGCCGGAAACTCGAACCTCTATCTTTTTTCCCTCAACCAGAAGTCCATTCAAATGGATGACAGCCTCAGCTGCATGGTTAGAATCAGAATACTTCACAAAGCCATATCCTTTACTTATACCTGTGGTGTAATCTCTGGCCACCTTTGCACTAGCAACTTCCCCAAAAGGTAGAAAAAGCTCAAGTAGCTTTTCTGAGTTCATGGACAAGGAAAGATTGCAGACATACAAGTCAGTCGTGTTGATTTCCTTCGAGGGTTGACTATCAGACTCTGACACAGCACGAATAGATGGATTGTATCCTGATGGTGGAACACGAGCTACTCTGACATCTAGTGTTCTTCCCTCAACCAGGCGTCCAATCATGCATTTAATAGCTTCAGCAGCACAGCTAGGATCAGCATACTTCACAAAGCCATATCCCTTGCTTGAACCAGTGAAACAGTCATCCATAACTCTTGATCTAACAATTCGTCCAAAAGGTAGAAACAGCTCGATGAGCTTGTGAGAAGCCACAGAAGACGGCAGGTTACCCACATACAAATTAGTGTTGTCCACTTCTTTCGGCTTCCCACCATCCTGAGGCAAAGAATGCGTGTGCTCTTGTCTCTTACACAGGTGCTTGTCCTGGTCATCAAACGGAGCTTTCCTTTTCTCCAACTTAGCAGCAGCAAAACTTTCAGTACTGTATGTGTAACAAGATACATCAGCAGCAAACTTGACAGACAATCGTTTTTTGAATGGTTTCATTTCAATGTCATCGGTCACCGGTACCTCATTTTGCCTATTGCTGCTGCCCTTTCTCAGCGCCCGTTTCAGATCTTGCTTATTTTGTTTTTTCTTGAAAGCCTGCACAGCACTGGACTTCTTCTCAACAAACTCCTCCTCATGAACCACCAGATCATCGCATGGCTCCACTTCATCGATGAATGGCTCTGCATAAAATGAGTCCTCACCACTGCCTTCCTCATTACAAAGCTCTACTTCAAATGGTTCCACATTGCTGTCATCCTCATTTTCAGGCAGAGCAGCGCCGTCGCAACGTTCCTCTTCACTAGCCTTCTCCTCTTTTGGTACTAGATCATCACAGGGCTCCACATCTTGTGGCTCATCATCCTCATCATAGAATTCACGCTCATATGGCTCTTCTTCCTCACTGCCTTCTTCATATCCAGCAGCAGCACTCGTGTCATCACTGCCATCGTCCTTCAGCTGACCAGCCAAGTCACTTTTCCATCCCATTCTTGTACCAACAACTGGTTCATACAGGAGAAGATTATTTAGCAAAACAATAGGGGATATGGCCTTAAAGCTTAACGCAAGTACCGAGTGAACAGTAAACATATAGCGGTTATATATGAAAAAACAATGTGCTTCCCAATAGACCTTGAAATCTAGTCAAGCTGACATGCCCTTGCCTACTAATCACCTAATCCATATCAAGTCCCACAATGTGTTGGTCACAAGATTAAAGAGAATGCACATCAACAATTGGCTATTTGAACTTCAACAATTTGCACTGCAGGAGATTGCAAAAATGTGAGAACCCACTTCCTCCTGCGTTGGTTTTGTTTGCTTTGGTACTTGTTTAATTCTCTTGTGGTTTTAAGTGGGTTTTTGACATTACTGCCTACCTATCATTAGAAGGTGCTATTGGCACAATAGTTTTACACAATCTGCAGCACTGGGACACCCCGGTGCCATAAAATTAAGTGCTACTAGTGCAAATCAAAGGTAAAATTTGATTATTCGCAAAAAAAACCACAAGATATTGTGCTTTGATCCAACATAAATAGTACTAAATAAAGCTTCTCAAGAAAAGACACAAGTGGTAAACTACAAAAAACCCTTGACGTCAAACTCAAAAACCTAAGAAAAAAGAATCAAAATGAGAGGCACGTAGGAACGTAGGCAAAAATCACAAAGCAAAACCCCATGGTATCACACTAGCAAAAGAAGCCCACGAAGATCACCGAAAAAACACCCGATTACTTCCGAACGATAAGATAACCAAGAACAATGTGTGTTCTAGGAGAGGAGCTAGTGCAGGAGAAAATACCTCCCAAATCGCAAACTTGCGCGAGCGAGCGATGTAATTTCCAAGGAGAGCCTTTTCTGCAATGCAACTGTGGAGGAGAATCAGAAGAGGGGGAAAGGTGGGAGAGAGCCCAGGCAGCAACAATCCCAAGGAGGAGGAGGTGGTGGGTAGGCGCCTCTCTCTCTCTCTGATGAAGAGCGAGAGCCAAGAAGAGGGGAGGGAGGGACAGCAGGGAAGTGGGAATTGCTGTATACTGTATCAGTCTTCTATTATACACCGATGGATACATCTCACTGATGAAATTCATTAAAAAAATACGTAAGTATTTTTGTGACAAATATTTTGCATCATTGCATTGGTGTGAGTCGTCACACCATACCGTTCGCTTTCACCGAGGACACACATGTTTAGCTCTGCTCAATGCTGAACTGTGCGCTGCATGACCATTCGAAATTACTGAAAACTGCATGCCGTCTTGCTGCATGAAAGAAGCCTTACCTCGTAAGGTTGCTGAACTTAATTTCAAGGTCTTGTGATGGGCTATCGTTTCCTTACTTAGCTCACTTGCTGCAAAAGAAAAAAGAAAAAGAAAAAGAAAAAAGGATATAGCATGAATAAGGGGGTATCAGATAGAGAGCTCTTGTTCTTAGCTTCGAATATAGTAGAGTTATGCCAAACGTTTAGCTTTTCAAAACAACTGGATTATGATTTTCATGAGGAGCATGATGAAAAATGAACTAGCCAGGAGAAGTGGTCTTAGGATAAATTCTTGTGAGGAGCCAACAAACCCAAAGTGAAATTACCCTAGAACAATTCGAAAATTACCCGCTTTTGCCACTGCTTACCGATTCGTCTCTCGTCTGTTTCCTACTTAGGCAAAGATCTCATGCACATCTGGGCGAGGAGAGGTAGAGCGGGTGAACTCGGCAGCTTGCGCAGGCACCAGCGGTGTCGGTGACTACCACGGTGACCTCCCCTTCATCCGCTGCTCCCGACAAGGTGAGCTGTCGCCATCCATTGACCTCCTCTCCTCGACCACCGGCCTCCTCCCCTCTCATCGTCTATCGGTCTCCTCTCCTGGACTGTCGCTATTGCCCCAACCCTAACTCTCGCCTCCTTTAGCTCTGACTTGCCTTTTTTGCTATGGAGATAAATCAATTGCATCACTTGCAAGCACCCCCATTGGCAACCATATGTATTTCACAATGTTGTTTGTTTGACATTGAGCATGCAGTCTTACTAGTCCTAAATGCTAAATTCGTGATTGTATTTTGTAAAATTCATGCACCTGAAGAAGAATTTTGTATTTCTGAATTTTTTCGCTTGATTGTGAGTTGTCAGCATAAATAAGACCATTCTTGATATTTCAAATAATGCCATACTTGTAGCATCTTGTGTATTGTGGTAATGTATTGTGTATTATGCTAATACATTGAATTTATGATTGGATGATGTTAACATATCAAATGGGTGACAATGTTGAGTGGAATGACGGACACATTAGGATAGTATGTAAATTGTTTGTTAAATAAGTAGCTGCTGGGTATCATCCAAATACCAATATGAACAATCCTGGTTATGCTTTAGTACTTGGTAAATTTGAGGAGAAGACTACGATAAAGTACACAAAGAGACAATTTAAAAATAAATGGAACAGATTAAAAAATGACTACAACACTTATAAGAAATTGATGACAAAGGAGGTAGGCTTAGGTTGGGATTTTGCGAAGAAAACAATTAAGACCACCACTCAACGGTGAAAGGAATTAAAGAAAGTAAGTTATTGCACATTACACATTCATGCACATATGTATAATTCTGCCTATATTTATTAACTTGTATCATTGTTGTTGACAAAAATATAAAGGATGCACCAAGTTTGAGAATGGTTGACTTCAAAATGAGGACCTTTTGTGCATGATGTTTGAAGATATTCGCAACACCAGGGAAGACCATTGATCTCGTGAAATGCGAACCTTGCCTCGTGCATGCATCCACACCTATTGAAATTAAAGAAAATAAAGATAACAATGATGACAAGACGATAGTTAATGAGAAGATGAATCACCAATTAGTACTAAAGGGAAGAGAGCATGTGGTCCTAGAGAAGGGGAAGAAACCAAATAGTGGATTCGCAGTCATGCAACACCAACTGAAATAAATTGTTGAGTTGAGTGAGATGTTGCATGCATCTTTTGCAGCATTTGCACAAAAAGAGAGGAAGTCTCGGTGTGTACCATCAAGGATATCATGGAGTTGGTTGAAGAGTGCGGTGCTATTATGGGGTCTAATGAGTATTTCATTGCATCTGAACTTTTTTAAAGAATGAGCAAAGGAAAATGTTTGTGGCATTGTGCAATAGAGAAGGGTGGTTCGAATGGCTTAAAAGGAAGTATGATGCCAAGTATAGCAAATAGAAGTTGGGTTATAATCTTATGATGTTTATGAAGGCAATCCTATAAGTAATTTGCCTTGTATACTTTATCTATTTTTTCATCTCATTTGGCTTGTATGACTTTATTTTAATTGTGAAACATTATTTGCCTAGTTATGTACTGTCATTTGAACTCATGCATATTCATGCAATTTTTATTGTTATTTGTCTCATTTATGTTACTAAGCGATACTATTGTAATTACCATTTGTCTCATTTATTTTGCCACATTGTAATATTGATATATACAAATGGTTGGTTTTATTGCAGTTTGTCTAATTTAACTTGGTATTTTTTCTATTTGCATGCACATATGTCTTCCTCATAAAACGAAAGTGAAGTGAGTGATATCCCCAATGAAGAACATAAGTGTGATGTCCAGATAATGTGTCTACAGTAAGACATGGCATGTCACTTAGCTGCTATTGCAATTGTCGTGGAAAATTACCATTCAATCTATTTGATAAGAATGAGCTCATGGCTTCACGTCTTAGTGGAATGGGTTAGGTAAGAGAAACCTTAAGCACTTCAGAGGAAAGCCACCATACATTTCGTTTGAATACTATAATCTTTCATAGCCTACATGATCTTTTGATCGGTTCTTATAACTTGAAATCAACTACCAATATGAGTTCTATTGAAGCATTGACTATTTTTTGTACATTTATGGTGGCTCTAAATCGAACCGAAAAGTACAATCGGTTCAAGCATTTTGATAAGATAATTAGCAGGAATTTTATAGAGGTTTTGGAGTGTGTGGTGAAGATGCCTCAGGACATTATGCAGCCAAAGGATCCTAATTTCTGTATTGTTCATAGTAGAATTACAAATGATAAGAGGATGTGGCCATGTTTCAAATATTGCATTAAAGCTCTCGACGGTACACACATCCTTACAACAGTTCTTCAAGAAGATCAGATTAGATATATTAGTAAATCAGGGAGTACAATTCACATACACATATATTGGTCAAGAGCTATGCATGATATTAGTGTGCTTTATCATGCGTTGGATATAGACAGAGATATCTTTCGACATCCTCCCAAGGGTAATTTTATTTTTATATCATTTGTGAATTTTATTTACTACTAATATTCATGTATTTAATGTTTAACAAAGGTAATTTGCACCTTAATTTTTAGGTAAATATTATCTTATCGATATCGGTTATCTAAACAGGCCAGGGTATCTAGGGCCATACAATGGGCAAAGGTACCATGTTCCTGAATTTCAGAGAGGTGTTGCTCCAAGTGGTGAGAAAGAAAATTTTAACAAAGTGTGCTTAGGTGGACGTAACATCATTGAGAGAACCTTTGGTGTATGGAAGATGAAATAGAGAATTCTTCTGAAGATGTTGAGTTTTAAATTGTTCAAGCAAAAGATAATTGTTGCAGCTACTATGGAACTTCACATCTTTATATGTGATCATGCTTCACTGGACAAGCATTTTTGTAGGCTTGAGCGGGATCCTAATTATGTGCCCATAATACCACTGAGGTATACAAAATATGTTACTTCTCAAGATGCATCGGATGTGTCAATATCACAATCGAGTAATAGAGCTATGAATATGTTTCATGATGACTTTGCAAAGACAACCCCTAAAAGTTGATAAAATACGCCATATATAGTATGAATAGTCAAGGAGGAACTGTTTGAAGTATAACAATAGATAAAGAAGTCTCTATTGGTCGAGCCCCATAACTTTGCCTAAAAAAGATGAAGTATTATAACTAGAGGTAGCATGGTTTATTTGCCTATAATCCTCCTTTTATGTTTTTGAAGTCAAATTACTAGTTAAACGCTTTTCAGCGATAACTTTAGATTCTCAAGAAGTGGATTATCAGATAATGCAAAACAGGAATTGAAAAATAAGAATGAAACTCTAGCAAACAACCTTTAAGATGTAGCTATTTACATAGATGCCATCTATTAATGCGTGACATGTACTATTAGAAATATATGAACATATATAATTTTAGACTTCCACTTACTTATGATGGGAAGAGAGAGAGAGAGAGAGTCACCAACCCACCAATAGCAACACAGATGCCATCAAGAACCAAATGCATGCATGTATCGAACTATAGCAATGTCAGTGGCGACCTGTATGAAATGTGCACGGCCAAATCTGTTCTCATGCACCTTGAGTGGTTGATCTTGCTAACTCTTTCTCGATAGTTTTGAAGGATCTGAAAATAATTTAAATTTCAAAAATGTTTGAAAGTATGCCTTTAATCGTGGTCTTTTTTGTATGAAAAAAAAGAACCTTTACAATAGGAGAAGGCAGCTTTAGTTGCAGTGCACTGCAATGTGCAGATCAATCGAAGGAGGAAGAAGAAAACAAGTCCAAGTACACGGAAAAGGAAAGCCTCTCGTATGCACAAGCCGAGATACGGAAAGATCCTTTCCCTTGTCTACCAATAATAATTTCATCAGGGGTCAAAATGAAAATGTCCCCGCCCTTTCGGTTCGATTCGAGACTACCAAAGTGTAAAATCCTAACTCGCTAGGGGCCCCGGATCATAATATCAAGGCTTGCTCGTGTTGTCGTCATCCTCAGGCGCACTCACACATGGCCACCGCCACCGGCGGCGGCGGCGGAGAGAGCGAGTCGGCCGCGGCCGACGTTGATGTCGGCGCCGGAGAAGCCAACCCGAGCCCTGATCGTGGCCTCAGTTCCCGCAGGTTCTTCGTGGCGGTGCACGTGGGCGCCGGCTTCCACGCGCCGGTGAACGAGAAGGTGTACCGCCGAGCCATGAAGCGCGCCTGCCTCGCCGCTGCCGCAGTCCTCCGCGAGGTCCAATCCTTAAACCCTATCCCTACATGCTTCACTCCCCTCCTCCCGTGTAGTGCTTGGTTTCGCATGCTCTGTCGCTCGGATTGATGCCATCTCACTACGGATTCGATTAGAGCTTTGGGTTTTATCCTCTGAGTGGAATTATAGAATATATAGGGTTCTAATGGAACACAATGAGACTTGGTGTACTATGAACATGACATAATGGGTGGATCAACCGTGAAAAATTACATTTAGGCGCCTGATTTGGTCTCTTTTTTTAGAGGGGTCTGATTTGATCTCTGTGGTTTTGCATTTCTACTGGATTACTGATATTTGAAGCATGTCTATTTGTGATAGTGTGATACTGTGATGTGAAAAATGGCAAACTTGAGATGATACTGTGATGTGAGAATTGCACACTTGAGATGATACTGTAATGTGAAAATGGCACACTTGAGAGGCATCCGTGTACCTTTGCAGTGGTAAATTCCTAATGTTGAATGCATTTGCAGGGCAGTGGCACAAGTCTTGATGCGGTTGCAGCTGCCATTCAAGTCTTGGAGGTCTGTATCACTCCTATGTATAGCTGTAGTGTCTATGTGTAGTTAGTTTTGTTAAAATTTGCAGCAAATATGAATTATGTGAATACACGAAACAATCGTGTGATGTATGATGTATGTGATTTGATCCCCCAATTCCAAATGTTAAAACTCAAAAGGGGAAAACAAAAGAGTAAATTTTGCACTGATTGTGTAAGCAAGGTTTGCAACCCTCCTAGATATAAGCAAGTCTGGTGTGTTGTAGACTTCTAGTTTAGGTACATAAAACTCTTACTGGTACTTGTTTGTTCCAAGCAAAATGTATCTGAATTTTTTTCTTTCTCATCTCTGGTTTACTAGGATGATCCCATCACAAATGCTGGCCGGGGTTCAAACTTGACAGAGAGTGGTCATGTGGAATGCGATGCAAGTATCATGGATGGAAGTACATGTTCCTTCGGAGCTGTTGGAGCTGTGCAAGGTACTTGTAGTAATTTACTTCAATCCTCCAAAATTGAAGCTTTATTAAGATCATGACACAAATATTACTGTTGATATGTTTATTTTGTGCAGGTTGATGTCGGCTCTGACCATACTTTCTATTTCTTGTAGATCAGGTGTTAAGAATCCCATCCAAGTTGCTTTGCACTTGGCAAAGGAGCAAATGATAGGATCTTCACTGCTTGGTCGGATACCCCCCATGTAAGCACAAATTTCAAGCATCTTCTCCAGTTTTTGGTTGCTCAGAACCTTTTGCTTTTCAGTAATTTCTTGCCCTTGTACTATTATCGCCACTGTCACGCAAATAATTGGATTGCACCATGCTCTTGTAATTTAGTATGAATTTTCATATCATCTTTAAATATGTGATCAGACAATGGCTTATATTCAGTCGTGCATTCATCCATGTTAATTTATTTGTTTACGTATAACCTTTCATCCATCTTAGCTGTAATTTTGAATAGCTGAATATTCTTTGTTTTAGGTTTTTGGCTGGTGAAGGAGCACGCCTATGGGCAAAATCTAACGGGATAAACGTACTTGGTGCTACATCGGAGGCGAATAGTGTAAGTCCCTCCTCTTCTGTTGAATTCTGCCATTCCTAACTGGAGGTAATTTACTATTTTGTACATTCTGAAACAGTGGTTGGTGACTGAGAAAGCAAAAACACAGTGGTTGAAATACAGATCATTGCTTGCTAGTGCCAAAGAATTGGTTAATCATAGAACTGGCTCTGGTTCAGAACCTAGTTCAGTACAGTTGGAAGCATCAGGTTCCTTACCTTTTTTTCTCTCGCTTACTGCTGTTCTTATTTCCACTTGTGCTTTAATGTCTTCCTAATGAGCATGATATTTTAATGTCTTCCTAATGAGCATGATATTTTATTCAAACTTCTATCTTGGGTAAGTGGTTATATAACTCATCCAGCGGTAATGTTCCTTTGGTTGAAATATCTTCTGAAACTTAATTGCACTTGTATGATTAACTTCGTTTCCTTAGCGTAAAAATACTAAATGAGTACTTGTAAGTTTATTATTAGCTGTTGCATGATGCTTTGCATCTATGGACTGAAGATCTACTTGCAATTGTACAATGACACTTAGTTGTATACAATGATATTGATTAATTGATGTGCCTCTTGCTGTCTAGGACGTGACATGGCCCTGTGAGACTGTTCTCTTTTGTTAATGCTCATGTTATTTAGTAGGTATTTTCTTCCATTCAATATCGATGGATTACATTCTGCCTCAGGCAGTACCCAATAAGTTCCACTTGAAATAGATTACTGGCATGTTCTTTTCGGCTTCTAAAAGCTGCTTTTGGCTTTTACTATAGTACCTAACTTTTAAACGGAGTATTTTTTTCAAGACGATGTCTACAAGTTAATTATAGTACACAGTAAAAGCCCAACATCTATATAATCCAAATCCGCAAGTGATTCTCTCTCTGTCCGTAATCTTTGTCGCAAACAGCTAAAATTTAAAAATTTCAGCCAAAAGCCACAGCCATATCAAACAGGCCCACAACTGTAATTCAATTTATTCCGTGTAGGTGTTAAATTCATGTTACACACAGGTTCCACTACTTTTCACATGCTGATAGTTTTATGCTGCATGTGTAATCTGCTTTTTTCTTTTGCTTATCTTCTCTAAGTTTGCAAAGAGTATAAGCTCCAACAGATACCATACTGCACAATGATTTGACTGAGTCTAGTTGTACGTACCTTAGATACTTAGATCACTGATAATGTGTTATAGACTACTTCCATTTGGACTTAATCTCTTCTACTGTATATCTGCATGTTATCCTGTGTTCATCGGTTAAGTTGTTCAGCCTTCATAAATGGTCATCTAGTTGCTATTATGTCTTTATGAAATCTCTTTAGAAAACTATATAAATTTCAACACTCAAATGTTTTGTTATGCTGCACTGGGTTTCAGGCATGTGGTACTAGAGGATTTGCTTGTGTTTGCTGCGTGCATCGGTACCAATGGTGGTGCTTGGACTATACTTTCAGCACATAGAAATATTTGTACTCCACCAGTCCACCTCACTTGTCCCCATTTCATTTTAGGAGCTGAATCTGAGGATATTAATGATGTAAAGAAGATGAAGAAGATATTCACACGATCAATCATGGAAGATGATCAAGATTGTGTGATGGATACTGTTGGTGCTGTTTGTGTTGATAACTATGGAAATATAGCATCAGGCGCATCTAGTGGTGGCATTGCACTAAAGGTCTGTTGGTCATTTTTCATCAGTCACCTGTCGAAAGTTGACCTCTATAGGGAATTTGAAATTGTTGTTCCTTCATAGACCCTTTTCTCTCTCTCCATTTTGGAAAAAAATGAGCATGATTTCTCATTTGAAATTTCTGATACTCTGCCATTTGGATATAGATCCCACAGACCTTAATAAACATGATGCTCTTACAGGTAGATGGCCGGGTTGGGTTGGCTGCTATGTATGGCTCTGGGTGCTGGGCTTCATCCAAAGGACCATTTGGCACACCATTCATAGTTGGATGTTGTGCAACTGGAGCTGGTGAACACTTAATTAGAGGATTTGCTGCCCGGGAATGTTGCATCTCATCGTCACTGTATGCTCATTTTTTCAAATTAGCTCTTTTTATATATAATTTTGCATTTTACAGTTGTCTACCTTGTCATTTGGACTGGAATCAATCATCTATCTTTTGTGTTTGAAAATGGTTGTCACATGCACAAGGGGCCTTTTGCTAGCCTCAATGAATTGGCAAACATTAAGTACCACATGCATCATGGCTAAATCGGTTTTGGGTTTTCTATCATAATTCTTCAGTTTGAACCTTCTTGTTTGCCATAATGTGATCTAGTTAGTTTGGGCCTTCCTATTTGCCATAACATGATCTAGTGCAGTTGTCCGTGCTTAGGGATTTTTGAACCTTTCCACATAATCTAGGACTAGATAATTTTGTTATTGTTCAGAATCGTGTCCTCTTTTACGGTTTTAGCTCAATATGTGTCTTCTCAGGTCACAATCTGGCCCCGCTTCTTCCTGTACCAAAGTTCTCCGCTCGGTAGTTCAAAGCAGTAGTGAAATGTCTCATGATACAGGCGCTGGGTTGTTGCTAGTTCAGGCTGATGTTCTGAAGGTGATCATTTGCAGATCCATCTCCTTCAATTTTGGATGAGCAACCCTCCACTTTTGGTTTAACAATGTATGTTCTGCAGAGAGGAGAGCTGTCTGAACTGGAGGCCGCTGAGCTTGTTGCTGCCTACTCCTCTCCATCATTTGGTATTGGGTACTTCGGAAACAATATGAATACTCCAAAGGTAGTGTTAGGTGCTTTCCACACTTTCTATGACATACTGATTTTACCTGACTATTTGGACCGGTCGTTTCATGATGCAAATCTTGATATTTTTGTAGGTTTCAATGCTTGGAGCTTCAAGAATTGCATCCAGTACCATCCAGCATTTTGCTACTCGTATGAACTTTGATACACCATCAACTGAACAATGACGATGCGCTGTTTGTCTGTGATAGCGACCATCTTCCATGCAGAAGGGCGTGTTGGTGGTGCATGTAATCCCTTTGGTCTCATCTCAATACAATAACAACAAAGTCTTTTGTCCCAAATAAATTAGGGTAGATTAGAGATGAAATCTCCTCAAGGTCAAAGAGACGAGAGTCTTAAAGACCTACAATACTAAAATACTAAGCCGTACAACGTGTCAACTGAGCTGAGAGTTTAAAATATTGTCTCTAAATTTTTTTATGGTTCCGATAAGCGGATCGCTAACTTCTGTGTGCTCTTATCTAAAGCCTTTGGTCTCATCTCGATGCTTCATTTTTTTGAGGAATCATTTCCATTCTGTTAATGGGTGAGAAAAATCTGTATGTGCCGAGGACAAATTATCAATGTGTGACCCATTTGCATTCTGTCATGTCGTTGACAAAAAAAATGCACCAAACAAGGTAAGTAAATTCCAAATTGAAACTAGAAACAACTGTCGTTGGTATCTGTTCTATGGCGATGATCTCGTCCAAGCCTTAACAGGGCTGACGGGTAGAGATCGTTTCGCGTGCGGTGTGCCTTGTCTTGCTCGCCCAACACAGGACAGGGTCGAACGGCGACGAGGCTGGACAACGTCGAGACGTGTGGCCGGCTCGCCGAGGGATAGCTCGACGTCCCAAGTTGGGTGACAAAATTGCTCACATCAATTCGAAAATTCAAAATTATAATTTTTTAGACCGAGTATCCGATTTGTGATCCACTCGAATCTTACGTATTTCTTATTACGAGATGTTCAAAACAAGATCTTACTTGCATACATTTTAGTGTTGTTTTGTTATAGTTTACGCTGAATATTCCATTAATCGTTTTAATTTGTTCCACTAATAGTCTTAGAATGGTTCAACGCTTGATTTTTGGATAGACTACTGTAGCATTAGAAATTAAAGCGGGAAACATACGGGAACATTCACTACTGATTCATTTCTACTAATCAATTCCAAAAAAAATGCACTAGAACATCATACATTAACTACTAAAACATTCGAAAGTAATGTATAGAACATTTTATTTTACCTACTAGAACATCTATAGCTAAAGGTCAGATAGATGATCCACTATCACTCATGGTTTGTTCTAATAATCTTTGTTATTTGTTCCATAACACACGTTAACATCGATAAGCTAAAAGATACGTATATAGATCTTATTTTGTAGAATTTATCTTATGAAAACATCATATATATACTATTTAACCAGATTGTGAAACGGATGCTCGGTTCAAAAAATGTGATAAAAAAGAAAAAGAAAGCGCCTCCGTTGCCGTGGTCCATTTTGAAACTCACCGGATTAGAGGTGCTCGTTTTAGCGATAACTTCTGACTTTTGACTAAAATTTCACTGTAGCTGACTTTTTTTACTGTAGCTAATTTAACTTTTTAGGCATAATTAATTTTTAAAAAATATAAAAATAGAAAAAAACATGTTAACTCATTAGAGACAATACAAAGGAACACAAAAAAAGAAAATACAAAAAAGTCTAAAATATCTAAAAAAATTCAGAAAAAGACGAAATACTGAATAGTGAAAAAAAAGTTGAAACTAGAAGTTGAAACCGAAAAAACCGAAACGAACGGGACCGCACCACTGAGTAGACTGACGTCTGGGCCCGTGTACCCCCGCCATCTGGATTGCTTTTGTTCGTACAAAGAATTGCAGGACCTCATTGAAGAGCAACAGGGTTACAACATTTCCGTCAATATGACATGGAGGGCAATCTTGCAAAATTCTAGCGTCCTGCACGCAAGCACCCCATTGCTTGTTCCAAACCAATAAATTACTTGGTCGGGGTAAAAAGGCTACAAATAAAACAAATAGTAGCGGCGGAGAAAGGAAATGTCCAATCATACAAAAATGGCATTTTAAGTGCCAAGATTGGAAACAGCCGTTGCATGGATTATTTTGCTACTTTTTATATGCCATTAGCTTTAGTGATAGATTGTCTACTGTACAGTTTTGTCTACTGTACAGTCTTGGGAGAAGCTTTTTCATGTATGAGCTCAGATTGCCAATGCTCCATCAACAGATTCACTTTCATCATCGGAAGTAAGAGACTTTGGTTTGAACATGGACATGACTCCTGAAAATCCGTAGCCCAGAGAACTTCCAGTTGTAGCACATAACTGTTACGGCAAAAAAAAAGGTCCAGTTAATCAAATAAAATTCATTCTCAGCAGGTTAGTATCACTCTCACTTGCACTTCCATCTGTTGAGCATCTATGCATTAATCGCATTTACCATTCCTTACGTGATGTTAAGAACCCCTATCGAAAATTAGAAAATTGGTTCGCTACAATTGTATTTTTGGAATATTTCATAGCTCCTATGTCATTTATAAGAATTTGATTGCTAAACCATTATGAATAAGGCAACTACACACCTCCGTGAGCTCTGACAGATGACGATTCCTGAACTCATTGATAGTTGCCGCAATCTCTGACATTGGAAGTTTTGCCTGCAATACACATCACACGAAGAAAATGATGCTTATGCATCAAATTCCATACATTATAAATGAGCACAACAGGTTATAATAACAGTAGAGCTTACTTGCGCCAGAACAGCAGCAGCCAATTGAAGACTTGGTTCTAAGGTCTCAGGGACAACCTTGAAAAAATTTCAGATGAAGTTTCATTAGTAGACAATTTAATATTACCATGGGTGACAATGAAGTATATGATAAACAAACTCGGTACAAGATAAAAAGAATACATCATGGTAAAAAATGTGAGACAAAGTCGTCCTGCGGCACAGGGGCAGGTTATGTGCAAGTTAAGGAAGCTGCTAGCCCAACGAGTATAGAACCATTGGTACATAACAGTGACATACAGTTTACAGTTGTACCAAGCAGATTGTTGTGAACTAGCACAACACGAGGGTAATCATCTGTTGGAGGGTGGTCGGACAGCGACAACTAAGTGAAGAAAGGCACTGATTGGAGGAGAAATAGATCTAGTGTCGGTCAAGGAAACGACCACCACTGGACTTTTTTAAGGACTTGGAACTTGTTTATTCATCTTTGCTTTATTCATAATGGATACATACTCTCCCTTTTATAGGAGCGACCTGACTTAACACCTAAGAAATAATCTATAAGAACACTTATCTCTAACAATCCAATCTAATAATAACTTGGCTAACTAATTGATAATACCAAACATCTAATAGATAGATCCCTAAATAACAAACCATACATAATATGCGCGCTGCATTACGGATGAACAATGCCGTGCGCTGCAGTATCACGCACGTAACATTACACCCCTCTCGGTGAAACAGTTCATCCTCAAGCTGTAGTGGTGGCCATGGTTGAACACCTTCTGCTCTTCGCTGTTAGCCTTCAACTTCTCCAAGAGAGATAGTGCAGCACCGTAAGCCATGGTGAGCGACTAATACCAATTGCTGTGAACTAGCACAACAAGGGGGTAATCATCCGTCGGAGGTCACATACCAAATACTGTTCACGCGCACTGTTCACACGTGCAAACAGTACCCGAGCACTGTAGTAGGCGCGTATGCCGGGGTTAAATTAATAAGGATAGAGATAAGAATAGTTAGTTTCCTTATTAGATGGGTTTACTACAACCGCATCAATATTGCCATGGTTGCCATCGCGTCTACCATGACGATCGCAGATGTCATCAATATTGTTGCAGCTATACGTGGAGGCCACAGTCTTCAAAGTCACTAGTAAACATCACCGCCGCCACAGCTCGAGGACAAGCTGTCACCAAAGGGGGTAGTTGTCACGCGCCGAATACTATTCACGCGCATTGTTCACACACGTGACCAGTACCCGAGCACTGTGTTATGAATAGCGCTTGTATTCATCATGAGGCCAATGGGCCAGTATATATACACATACAGGTGTAGCATATATGCAGATAACCTCTCATACAATGGGAAAATACACAGGCATAATACACATCTAACACCACTCTCAAACTTATGGTGGATCAACAACATGAAGTCTGGAGAGATAGAAGCTGTGTTGTGCCCTGGTCCGTGCCTTTGTGAAGAAGTCTGCCAACTGAAGCTCAGAAGTCACATACTGAAGAGCAACAATCTGGTCCTGCACCTGTATCCGCATGTAGAAAGTATCAACACCAATATGCTTTACAAGCTCATACTTCACTAGATCTTTAGCAATGCTAAGAGCACATGTACTGTCAGAAGAAAGAGTCGATGCAAAAACAGAAACACGAAAATCCTCAAGTAACCACCGTAGCCAAGTAACCTCCACAGTCAACAAAGCCATAGCTCGCAACTCAGCATCAACACTCGAACGAGAAACTGTTGTCTGCTTCTTAGTCTTCCAAGCAATGAGAACCATCAAGAAAAACGCAATAAACAGAGTCCGGCAATCAGAGGAATCACTAGCCCAGGTGGCATCAGAATATGCCTGGAGTTGTAAAAAGCTGGAACAAGGGAAAAAGAGACGAGAGATAATTCCACGAAGGTATCGTAGAACACAAAGATGACTAGTGGAGCTAACTGGGAGCAGAAACAAACTGACTCAAAATATGCACAGGGTATGAAATGTTTGAACGAGTGACACTAAGATAAACAAGTGTCCCAACAAAATGACGATAGCGAGTAGGATCAGTAAGAGGCTCACCATCAATGAGACAGATAAATATTAAACTCCATAGGAGTCTCGGCTGAGCGTTGATCAGTAAGAGAGGCACAATCAAGATCTTGTATAGACTTTTCTTGGGACAGATAGAAACCCTTAGGAGTAGAAATAACCTCAATCCTAAAAAAGTAACGAAGAGGACCCAAATCAGACATAAAAAACTGCTCATGAACACGCTCCTTGACAAAAATGATTACTGAGAATCATCTTCAGTAACGATCGTATATCAACATACAAAAGGAGAAGCGTCCAACCACGAGGCGAAGTGTAAATAAAAAGAGTAGGGTCATGAGTACTGACAGAGAAACCAGCTGTAGTGACAACAGAAGAGAAACGATGAAACCAGGCACGAGGAGTTTGCTTGAGGCCATAGAGAGGCCATAGAGAGGTCGGTGAATGCGACAAACCATACCCTTATATTGAGTTGTATGCACCAACCAATTCACCCAAAAGCTTAAGCTGACGAGGAAAGGTGCGCAATTCACTTATACTTCAACACTCCACCTCATGTATTAGGCTCTCTCAGGCCTAAGACGTGGAATAGAAGTGAAGCTGCAATTATTTTTTTAATTGCGCCAACCGGGTCTCGAACTCAAGACCTCTTAGCTCTGATACCATATTGAGTTGCATGCACCAACCAGTTCACCTAAAAAGTTAAGCTAATAAGGAAAGGTGGGCAATTCACTTATAATTCAACACATCAGGAACAGAATACCCAGGGGGCGGCTGCATGTAGACTTTACGTAACTCGCCATTGAGAAAGGCATTCTTGATGTCTGACTGAGAGATAGACCACTATCGAACAAATGCCACAATAAGAGTACGAACAGTGGTCATGTGAGCGACAGGAGCAAAGGCCTCATCATAGTCATGACCATGCTCCTGCTGAAAAACATGCGCTGCAAGACAAGCCTTGTAGCACTCAAGAGAACCATCAGAGTGAGTCTTAACCTTACAGACCCACTTGCGCGTGATAGGTGTAACACGCACAGGAAGAGGAACAAGATCCCACGTGCCAGTATGCTCAAGAGAAGCAATCACCTCTGCCATTGCATACTACCACTCCTAATGAACAACATCACAGTAAGAAGTCGGTTCGGCAAGAGCAGCAGCAGCAAAACCAAAACACTCAGAAGGAGAGAGCACATCAAAAGAATTCTCAACTCGCGGATGACGAGGATCGTAGAGAGGATACAAAGGAACAAGGCCAGGAGTAATCAAAGTCAAGAAAGAAAGCGGCTCAACAAGAGATGCTGAAGTGAAGAAAGAAGAAAGGAGAGAATAAAAAGGATGAGACTCATCAAAAGTAACATCCCGAGAAATCCGCATATGTTGGCCAACAGGATCCCAACAATGATATCTCTTATCCTCAGCACTACAGCCTATAAAAACGCACTCAACAGACTGAGCGGTCAGCTTGGTGCGCTCACGATATCTCTTATCCTCAGCACTACAGCCTATAAAAACGCACTCAACAGACTGAGCGGTCAGCTTGGTGCGCTCACGAGATGCAAGAAGAACATAGCACACACCCAAAGAGTCGAAGACGGAAATAATCAAGAGTCTTGCTACAGAGACGCTCAACTGTTATCCCACTCTGAAGAGCAGAGGGCTAAATATTGATTAAAAAGGTGATAGTAGAAATAGCCTTAGCCCAGAAGTACAATGGAACAGTAGAAGCAAGCACGAGAGCACGAGCTGTCTCATGAAGATGACGATACATGCATTCAGCCACACCATTCTGAGCACAAGCACCGGACAAAAATTGAGTACCCTGCTCAGTAAGAAAACCGCGAACAACTCCCGAAAAATACTCCCTAGCAGAATCAACACAAAAAACACGAATAAAAAAGTCAAACTGAGTACGAACTATAGTGGCAAAAATCTTGTAGATAGATAGAACCTCACTACAAGATGACATAAAGTATATCCACATATACCGAGAAAAATCATAAATAAAAACTATATAATATCGATGACCTTTCGAAACGAAAGGAGCTGGTCCTCATACATCAGAATGAATAGGATCAAAAGGGCGCTGAGACACATACTCACTGGAAGGATAGGACAGTTGAAACTGTTTGATAAGCTTACACCTCTAACAATTAAGAAAAGCATCACCAGACACAGACCCTAAAAGACCACGACAAAGTAATGAAGACATATGTGACCCACAAAGATGGCCTAAACATTTATGCCACTAAGCAAAGGATGCGGTCAATGGTGGAAGCGACAAGACTGACAGAGGCAGCGGAAGAAAGATGAAACCAGCCAAGCTCTTAAAGCCGTTGTGAGTCACGGCGGCGGGGGCTAGTACCAACCAGAGTCCCTGTGAGCTGATCCTGAACACAACAAGAATCAGAATCGAAAATAACACGACAACGATAATTAGTGAGTTAACTGGCAGATATGAGCTGCATGGTTAGTTTTGGAACATGAAAAATAGCAGGAACATGTAATGATGAATTTGAAAGAGTGCCTCGTCCTGTGACAGAGAGGTACAACCTGCTGTTTGAACAGTGATAGGAAAACTAAAGGAGTAATGGAAGTAAGATTGATGGAATTAGATGCATATCAAAGGAAGAACCAGAATCAAGAATCCAAGGTAATATACCTAATGAAGAAGTAGGTCTCACCGGAAGACTGAGAAGCAGAACCGAACGATGCAGAAGCAACCATGCGACCTAGCAATGTGAAACTATTGGGTGTCAGCATGGTTATTAAGGCGTCGTCGCCTAAGCGGTAAGGCGGCCCGGGGGGACAAGGTGTCGCCCCGCCTTGCCGTCCGTGCCCAAGGCGGCCTGGGAGGGGGGAGGCGGCGGCGGCGCAGGACCGGATCCGGCGCGGGGAGGCCGGATCCGACGGCGTCCGGGTGGATGGCGCGCGAGACCGGATCCGCGCGAGGCGGCATCTGGGCGGGCGGCATCCGGGTGGAGGCGCGCGCACACCGGATCCGCGTGGGAGGCGACGGCCGAGCCGGGAGTGGAGGAGGCGGCCGAGCCGGGATGGAGGAGGCGGCGGCCGATCCGGAGGAGAGGCGGCGGCGCTCGGAGGAGGAGGCGGCCGTCGGCGCTCGGGGGAGATCGCCCAAGTGAGGATCGATCTCACTCGGTCGATCGGTCGATTAGGGTTGGGGGTTTTATAAAGGTTTGACATTTTAACATTTAGTCCTCGGAGTTCTATAAAATTACAGTTAGATCCTTCTTTTTAGAAATCTTCTGATTTAGACTTCCATAGTTCCGTTTTCTTCGCCTTAAGATGCGTGTAAGGCGTCGCCTTGCCTCGCGCCTTACCGCTTAAAAGTTGTGAGGGGGGTGGGTCGCCTCGCCTCGCCTTACCGCCTTAATAACTATGGGTGTCAGAGATACTAGGACTCCGCTAAGAGAAGGAAGCTCCAGTGCCGCTCGGAGGACGAGCACCACGATAAAAATCCTTCTTGTAGCAAAACACCTTACCAACAGCATCTGTCACTGTTGGAGGTGTAACTAGTAAATGAGTAACCGGAGGCACCGCAAGTGTAGAAACTAGAGGGGCCGCCAAAACCGAAGGAAATGACGGTGACGACAACATACCCGCACCACGAAGACGAATCTCCTCAGTATGAACAGCTACATGAGTCTCCAACAAAGTCACAAGGGTGACAAGCCAGTAACTGAGCACGAGTCTGCTCAAACTCGACTGTAGACGTGTCAAAAGGTCATAAATGTGGCAAAGCTCCAGGTGAGACTGCTGACGCTAACAACACTGACATGCGCAGCAAACATCTAGCCCCAAAAGGTCAATTTGACCTCATACCGTGGACAGCTGAGCATAGAACTCGTTCGCAGTGGCGTCTCCCTGCTGCAGCAACTATTCCTGACGCACAACAGTAAGGTACAAAGAATCACCAGATGGCTCATAGCGGTGGTGCCAATGTGCTCACATCGAATATGCAGAAGCCAAACCAACAATATCACCAGTAAGATCCACTTCCATCCTAGCAACTAGAATAGCAGAAGCACAAGCATCATCATCGATCCATGTCTTGTAAGCATCATACTGAGTTTGAAAAGTCTACATAGTATCCTCAAAAGCCTCAGATGCCTTTATACGAGCGTCTTTGGAAACATCCTTCAAGGGTACAGGCTCAACAAATGGAGTAGGGCAAGACGGGCAAGGCAACTCGCCAGTAAGAAACTTCCAAACATGCTGACCACGCATGTGGAGGCGTATGTGCTGAAACCAATCCCGATAATTGAAACCATCGAAGATCACCGGGTAATAAAGAACAGAAACGGTGCCTACAAAAGAAGACATTTTTTATTTTCTTTCTTTCCTTTTTTTTTTTGCTTCTCTCAATTGGTCAACAAAAGGAGCTGACCGCTTCGATCGGTTCACTCAACCGACCGAAAGGAGAGCAGAGCAGTCCGGCATAAGGCTATAAAAACTCGAGGCTCGCGAGCTACTCAAGCTCAGCTCGTTCTGGGCTCGATTTGAGCTCGGCTCGAGCTTTAAACGAGCTAAACTCGAGCTTGATCTCGAGGTTGTGAGCTTCACCGAGCCGAGTTCGAATAGTTCACTAGCCTTAATTCGAGCTTAAATAGTGATATATATTAACTCTTACCAAGCTTACCCTAGCCGAACTTGAGCTCAAGCTTTTTTTATTGTTGAAAATTAGTGTGTATTTGAATTATTTTGACCGTTATCAAGCTTACTCGAGCCGAGTTCAAACTCAAACTTTTCTTATTGTTGACAATTAGTGAATAATAAATTATTTTAATTATTATAAAGCTTCAACGAGCCGAGCTCGAGCTCAGGTTCAAGCTCAGATCCCAACTTGAGCTCGGCTCTAGCTCGAGCCTAGAAGGCCAGGCTCGCTCGAGCTCAGCTAATTTACAGCCCTAGTTCGACGACCCCGACAACCACGCCAACCTCGGTGGATGAAGCGCCGACGATCAGGGCTGACCTCGGTGGATTGGTCTAGAGAGTTGACGCCGACTACCTCACCGTCGATCAGATCTGAAGAGGAGGCAGCGCCGAGCGAACACCATGGGACAACTGGCGTCCAGGAGGAGCTGGAGTCCCTCACGAGATCCAACAAAAGAACTGGATCCGAATGATGGCTGCAGGTCAGCAAGGAGGGCCGATCTAGCTGCGACTCCCAAGATCCATCGACAGGTGAGCTGCTGGAGAATGGGCAGCGCGTAAGGAGCACGAGCAGTGGATTGTGGTCGGTGGAAGAGGTGCCCCCGATGACGAAAAAACCACCAGCGGCGCCGACTGTAGAGGACAGGTGGCCACAAGCAAGCGCGATGGACGGCAAAGCCAAGCTACGACTGGAGGATGAACCAGCGACGGCCTGACGAGAAAACCCTAGGTTCGCTCTCATACATGTTATGAATAACGCTTGTATTCATTATAAGACCAATGGACCAGTACATATAGACCAACGGACCAATGGACCAGTAGCATATATGCAGATAACCCCTTATACAATGGCAAAATACACACATGTATAATACAAATCTAACACACTGTAGCAGACACGCATGTCGGGGTCAAATTAGTAAGGATAAAGATAAGAATAGTTAGTTTTCTTATTAGATGAGTTTATTACTTTATAGATATATTCTATTTATTAGAGATAATTTTCCTTAAAGATGGGGATTGTTTCTTGGAGGTCAAGTCGAGCTATCCCTATAAAAAGGCTAGCATGTATCTATTATCAATCAAGAAATGAAGATGAATTAATCTAGTCTTTTCCTCAAATTCTATCATCCCAGTACATACTCATCTCTCATCCCACCAAGCCGACGCTACCCGGCCTTCCTCCCGACAGTGTTTACCTCGATAAACTAAGATTCATCACATAGATACTGAGTGCAGGTCCGATCCATGCTTCATGGATAGCATATTTATGAAGCAGAGTTGCAGACAAGCACCTACCACCTAATCAAATTCAAATGTTAATTCATCAGTAGCCAAAGAACTTTTTCCTACTGGTCCGCACAAATATGGCTGTATAAGCCATGGGCGTGTGCTAAGAGGGTTCTGAAAATTGGCTGGCTACTAGGTTTTAGATTTTTAATAAACAATTGAGTTCATATAGCGTGAACAATTCTACTTGCTGCAAACGGTTTCACAAGGCGGGTTACAGGCTTGAATTTTTTTTTCTGCTAAACTAACAAAGCTATCTCATTGCAAATTAGAGAAGTCAAACCACATAGCCTTTTGTCCATAAAGTTGCACCAGGAGCATATAATCATGGAGAAATTTTTTAGATCCGGATAACAGATTGCTTTGTAACATCTACTTACTGCTGTTGCTCCTGCTTTCTCCAAATTAACACCATGATCAACATCATGCGCTCGGACAAATGTCTTCACATTTGGAAAATATTTGCTCAAAGCCCAAACAGCTCTATAATTTGCACCAGGAGTATCTAAAGTAATGGCAGCAGCGCAGGCCCTCTCAGCTCCAACTTTATGCAGTACCTGGCAAAAATCAATTGAGACCAGTACTTTTGACAAGTGTGAGATAGAATGTTAGTTAAACTCTTCCTACCTCTCTGCTTCCTGCATCACCAAAATATACTGGTAGGTCAAGTGCACGTCCAACTGCCACCCGATCACTGAAAAAGTAAAGAATTAAATAGTGGAAACAATGGTAGACTTAACCAGCAAGGTTTAGTTGGAAATGATAACCAAATCCTTTAGCAATAGCATCACACAAGAGTTTGGATTCAGAGGGGAAGCTACTATCAATCCATCACAATGTAACCAATGGTCACTGAAAGGGGTGTAAGACTCATTGTTGCTGGCGTTGCCGCCACTTTCCTAGTTTCTCCACTTGTCTGAATTTTCTAGATATTTTGTGGGTTTACTAGAATTCATCTGTAGTTTCATAGTAATAGGCTGAGAAGCATGATACCAACCATTAGCACACAACAGAGTTAAAACCTAAGTATCCGCAGACTTAAGCATCTATATACATATTCAAGGATTTATTATACATATCACACAGCCATACTTCATGGATCAACATCCGTTCAGTAGCAATGCTACTACATGTTTCTCTGTTCTATAGTTGCCTCAAAAATAAGGTTATTGCAAGATGCAGTACCATACCTTCGAACATCAAGGGCAACAAATGGAATTAATCGCTCTGACAGGAGTTGGGCGACGATCTAGTATAAGGAAAAGATGTATTATTAGGGCTTTATTGAATATAGTAGATATAGCAGCTCATGAGGATTGCAAGACAACCTGCCCAACACGTCCAAATCCCAATATAATAATATGGTCTTGCAAGTCATCCGTCTACATACACAAACAAAAAAAAGCAATATTAAGTGAAATCAGCATCAGGATTCAAAATCCCGGCGGTTACCGGCCGTTACCGGTTACCGTTTTTACGGTGGAGATCGGTAACCCAAAAAAACCGGCCGGTATCAATTTTTGAATTTTGGCCGGTTTTTCCGGTTACCGGCCGGTTTTTCCAGTTACCGGTTTCAAAACATCTCAAAATTCAAATTTTGATTTCCAAATTTTGACCGGTTTTTCCGGTAACCAACCGGTAACCGCCCGGTTACCGTTACCGGCCGCCGACCGGGATTTCTTCCGTTCCGGTATTTGGAACCTTGAATTAAATAGCTGCCATAGTGTCATTTGTAAACAAAGGAGATTATAGAACATTAATGATATTCTCTTGTTTTTTATTATTAGGGATGAGTCATAAGCCTCAGACAGAGTTATAACCAGGGTTCAAAATACCGATAATTACCAGCCGATAACCGCCGGTTACCGGAACTACCGATCAGTTCCAGTAGGGAGAATCCCGGCCGAAATATCTCAAATGTTAATTTGAATTTTGTGACTGTGTAATGCACTTCGTATGTTGGTTTAGGCATTGTTTGTGGTAGATTAACTATTATGTGAAGTAAAAATGCATAAATTATTGTCATGCTCCTATGTACAACATGAGCTTTGGATTTTGTAAGCAATGTAGCCTTGGAGGTTTCACTACACATGGTTAAGCTAGCAAGGAGCAATTTCTATGTACAACATGAGCCTTGTTACTTCATTAAACACTTTCTAATTAATATTTACATTATTCCAATTTCTAATTACCAATGACTGGTTTTTTCCACCGGTTTTTCCGGTTAGCAGTGCCTAGGCGGGAAAGCCTCCGGTACCGATATTTCTAACGACTACCTGTTTTGGCCAATGTTCTGCATAATTTTCGCTTATAAACTCAATATCCATAATATTCTTGTACAAGCAGGCAGAAGCTATGTAACTGATCGATTAACTGTCAGTTCCTGGCCGAGTCATGGACACTAATTTAGAGCAAAATATGCCATCCACTGCGACCGACTGATCGTTGCCAGTAACCAGAGGGAAGCGCGTAAAGGGCATCTAGTTTTTAGTTTTAGCTGGTTTCAAAGTAGTTTTAAGTTTTGCAAGATAATGGCACCATTCTGTAAAGAAAAACTTGATTACTGCAGCAATAGAAACTGAGAAATTATGGAAAAATCATAATGCAAACAAATTCCTTTTTGGAAAAAGGATTTTAAATCTTATTGGTCACCATTACTGCTAGTGGTTTTAGGACTGACTAGTAGTCTTAGGACTGACCCACTGGAAATTACTAGACCATAAATATAGTAAACAAGGTTGCTAATTTATAACGTTTGATTTACTAGGGTGTGCATGTGAATGACCCCAGTTGAGCATAAGTTATGATAGTAGGCATTCTCAACGTCCAAATTTGCCTTGAACATGACAGTACATTACAAATTAGACTATGAGAAAAAATTACAATGTTTTTGGATTTAGCCACGATTACAGAAAATTGCAATCAAAGCAATAGGTGACAATTGAGTTGACCTATGACAATAGAAATAAAGAATATACCTCACTTTCCACTGGCAATAAACTCCTCACATCATGCTGCTCAAATTTTGATGCCAGAAACTGGCCTCCAGCAGCTAACCATGGTGTCAAAGCCATTGAAATGCCAACCACTAAAAATAATAATGATGATAATTGAGGAGAAAGAAGACCCTGCAAAATATTGTCCATAAGATTTTCTTGATGCTGCACAACAATCATGACTTACGAAAATTATAGATGTTCCTATGATCTAACACAGATGTACATGAGAAATGCATCTTATCACCTACAAGGCTACAACAATAGGAAAGACACAAAACATCAGGTCCATCCATAGAAAATAACAAACTCAAAACCTGGTTGACAGCTTCTCCAAATGCAACAAAAGCAAACTCCCCGCCAGGTGCTAGCATAAGACCAACCCGAACAGCAGCTATGGTGGAAATTCCAAACACTCTACCAACAAATGTAACCAACAGTGTCTTTCCAATAATCAAGAGGCCTAATATCACAGAGATTGCTGGGAAGTTTGACAGAAGCAACTTTGGGTCAATAGACATTCCAACCTGCAAAGACAAACTTCAGGGTCAGCATTAAGCAGGGTTTCAAATATGTTACGAACTTATAGAAGGAACTCTCATCATTATAAAGTAAATAATAGAGACCTTGAAGTTGGACAAGCAAATTTCTGAAATATTAATGTCAGTAGAATCTAAGACAGAAAAATAAGTGATATTACACTAATTAGTAACATTCCTACGATTCTACACAATATATTATCATCTAATATCTAAATAATTAAAACTCACTTATTTGACATGTTGATAGCTAGTTTACAGTTTCCTGAACCCTGGTTGAAAGAAGACAATGAATGATACTTTTATGAGTAGGATCTTGGCATGATATGATATACACAAAGTTTCCTGCTAGACTGGGATGTAAGATGCTACTGACAACATTTACTTGGGGATAGCACAAATAGACCATTCACACTATCAATTGTTTAAAAAAAGTTATGCTTTGAGAAACTTGTGATAATAGTAAAAAAACTGCAGCAACATTTGAGTGTGAAGTCAAAAGATTAAATATTGAACAGTTCGAATGAAGTGAACAAGGGTGTCTATGCTATTCCATGCATATATCCATGACTTCATGACTAATGAACTAACAAGCCAATATCAACTTAATCTGCAAAGTTGCATTTTATATCTGCACTGTTATATCTGTAAGAATGAGGCCTTATATTCCCAAAGAGCCCCCCAAGCCAATATATATCCATGTACAATATGCAAAGAGACCCTTAGACTATACACATATCTAACGCCCCCCTCAAACTCATGGTGGATCAAAAGGATCACTAGCCCAGTCGCATCAGAGTACGCATGAAGCTGCAAAGAATTAGAGCGAGGAAAGAAAAGACGACTGATGGTCCCGCGAAGGTATTGCAAAACACGAAGGTGACTATAGTGAAGCAGAGTGAGAGCAGAGACGAACTGACTCAGGATGTGAACTGTGTGAGAAATGTCAGGACGAGTAATGCCAAGGTAAACAAGGCTCCTAACAAGATGACGGTAGCGAGTGGGATCATCAAGAGGCTCGCCATCGATAGGCCAAAGGTGAGCACCAAGGTCCATAGAAGTATCCGCCACACACTGATCAATGAGACAAGCGCGAGTAAAGATATCTTGAATGTAATGCTTCTGGGAGAGATAGTAGCCCTCAGGCGTAGAAGTGATCTCAATTCCAAGAAAATAATGAAGAGGACCCAAATCAGAAATCAAGAACTACTCACGGAGACGATCCTTCACAAAGACAATGTATTGAGAATCATTACCAGTAATAATCATATCATCGACATATAGGAGCGTCCGACCCTGAGAGGTGTGAACAAACAGGGCAGGGTCGTGATCACTAGCGGAGAAGTCGACCGCAGTGACGACAGAGAAGCGGGCAAACTAAGCACAAGGAGCTTGTTTTAACCCATAGAGAGAGCGACGAAGACGACAAACCATACCATCAGGGACAGAATACCCAGAGAGCGGCTGCATGTAGACCTCACGCAGCTCGTCATTGAGAAAGGCATTCTTGATGTCCAACTGAGAGATGGGCCACTGTCGAATAGAGGCCACAGCAAAAAATG
Source organism: Melocanna baccifera (assembly GCA_036346265.1). NCBI lineage: Eukaryota > Viridiplantae > Streptophyta > Magnoliopsida > Poales > Poaceae > Melocanna > Melocanna baccifera. The sequence goes on along the minus strand of CM070685.1, from coordinate 602,334 downwards.
CGCGAACAGTGGTCATGTGAGCGACAGGAGCAAAGGTCTCATCGTAGTCACGACCGTGCTCTTGTTGCAAACCATGCACCATAGGACAAGCCTTGTAACGCCCAAGGAAACCATCCGAGCGGATCTTGATCTTGTATACCCATTTGCACGTGATGGGATTGACACGTGCGGGTAAAGGTACAAGATCTCAAGTGCTAGTATGCTCCAAAGTAGCAATCTCCTCAGATATCGCGAGCTACCACTCAGGGTGAGCAGCAACCTCGCGATAAGTCAGAGGCTCAAAAGAGGCAGCAACTGCAAAGCCATAGCGCTCAGGCTGCCTAGCAGTGTGGCGATCACGAAGATCGTATCTAGGAGGGGAGTGTGGAGCAGGACCCAACAAGGACGGAGAAAAACTGGGAACAAGGCCCAACAAGGAGAGAGAGCCAACTAGAGAGGAGGCCGAGGATGATGAGAGTAGTGTAGAGAAAAAGGTGAAACCTCAACAAGAAAGTGGAAAGGAACCTCTCACGGAGGTGAAAGAGGAGCAGCTGGAGGAGAGGGAGACGAAGATGGATAAGGCGAAGCAGTAGTGGAAGGAGGTGGAGAATGAGGAAAAGTCAGAAAGGAGATCGACTCAACAAGAGAATCAAACCTGTGGGAGAACGAGGGTAGTAAGGTCAGGACTCGTCGGAAGTGACATCCCAATCCTCATCGGCGAGCAACAGGGTCATAGCAGCGATAACCCTTATGCTCAAGACTGGAGCCAAGGAAAACACTCAACTGATTGAGCAGTTAGCTTAGTATGCTCATGAGGTAGAAGAAGGACGAAACAAACACAGCCGAAACTGCGAAGATGACCGTACTATGGGGATCGACCAAAAAGACGCTTGACAGGAGTAGAACCCTAAAGGGAGGTGAAAGGCTACACGTTGATAAGCAGCAATGGACAGCCTTAGCCTAAAAGTGAGGGGGAGCAGAAGAAGCAAGCATGAGAGCACGAACGATCTCAAGTAAGTGACGATGCTTAGCTCAAAGACACCGTTCTGAGCGTAAGCACCAGAACAAGAGTACTGGGGAAGAATGCTCTGTTCAGCGAGAAAACGGAAGTCAACATGAAACACACGAATAGCCAAATCGAAACGAATGCGAACCATAGTGGCGATACTATGATAAATAGAAAGAACCTGACTGCAAGAGGATATAAAATAGAGCCAAGTATAACAAGAATAATCATTAATAAAAATCACATAATAACGATGACCCTTTTCGAACCGAAGGGAACCGGACCCCAAACATCAGAACGACTAGAAATAGTCACTAGAGCGATAGGGGAGTTGCAGCTGCTTGCCAAGCTTGCAACCCATACAATGTAAAGAAGTGTCCCCAGAAACAGACCCAAGAACACCACGACCGAGTGACGAAAGACGTGATCCACAAAGATGACTAAGACAATGGTGCCACTGAGCTACGGAGGTAGTGGATGACGCAACAAGACTAGGGTGGTAGCGACTGACTGGCTGGTGGAGACAACAGAAGGCAGATGAAACCAGTCTAGCTCCCAAAGACGCTGCGAATCACGGCGGTGAGGGCCAGTACCAAGCAGAGTCCCTGTGCGACGATCTTGAACAAAACAAGTCAGACTCAAGAACAACACACAATCATGATCAGTGATCTGACCAGCCGACCGAAGTTGCATAGTAAGCTGAGGAACATGAGAGACTGCAGAAACGTGAAAGGAAGAGGTAGAAAGCATGCCTCGACCTACAACAAACAGAGGTACCATATGCAGTCTGAACAGTGGAAGGAAAGACTGTGGATTGCATGGAAGTGAGGTGTGTGGAATCTGACGTCATGTGAAAAGAAGCACCAGAATCTAAGACCCGCGGAGCAAGATACCTGACGAGGAGGAGGCAAAGGCATGGAAGACTGGTGAGAAATGAGTCAGACGAGCTGAGCCCGAGGAGTCTGAGGACGAGCCGACACCGAGGCACTGGAGAAGCAGGAGTAGCTTGCTGTGCAGCATCACCAGAGGAACCCTAGCGAGAGGCACCAGCTCCCGGGGAGGAGGAACCGCCAAAGCCCTTATGGGGACATCCACCCCGGTGACCCTAGTCCCTCCTCCGCTTGTAACAGTCCTGATACATGTGACCATCACGCTAACAATAGGTGCAGTGAAGACCCGTAGTAGAAGCAGTAGCTACAAGGGGCGCTAGGAGCTGGGGAAAGGATCTCGGCCGGTGCTGAAGAAACAAGCATTGAGGTAGACAAGACAACCTGCATCTAAGCCACACCACGAAGACGAGTCTCCTCAGCACGAACAGCCATGAAAGCCTCCACTAAACTCGAGCCCGG